>LQNS02277100.1:7327075-7347325 GCA_001587735.2 Parhyale hawaiensis
TGCCCCTGGGCTCTTCTGAATGAACGGGTTAGGACCTGGAAAATTTCCATGTAGGAGTGGGCACTAGGAGTGCTAGCAAAATTCAAATGGGAGGGGGGGGGTGGGGAGTTGGGGGTGGGCAGCAAGACATAAAAGCTAGGTCCTAAGCAGTATTTTTTTTTTTTTTCAAGGTCTCATTTCCAGTGAAGGGAGCGTGTAACTTTTTGGGGAGGGAGTGTGTCCCCACCTCCCCTGGCTACTCCACTGTAGGGAATTATGGATATCATTATCAACCAAGAGGATGGACATAATACATCACACATGAAGTCCCAGTGTTGAAGAACAAGTGTGGTATTACCATGCTAAAGTATGAGAGTTTCACGGGTCTGTCTGAAAGGCCTT
This sequence comes from Parhyale hawaiensis, assembly GCA_001587735.2. NCBI lineage: Eukaryota > Metazoa > Arthropoda > Malacostraca > Amphipoda > Hyalidae > Parhyale > Parhyale hawaiensis. Next base: position 7,327,457 of record LQNS02277100.1, read on the forward strand.
GCAAGGCCGTGAAAGTTTCACGGGTCCAGCTAGTGCTTCAAAATCCGGTACATTGACCGTTCGGTTAGTACTTCAATGTTATGCCCATATCACTAATGAATGGCAATCGTAGCATGGATAAGTTTAAAAAAAAACATCAGTGCTGCTCGTGAAATAAAATCTAGAGTCCAAGAAGAAAAAAAAGCTCTACTGTGACGAAAGTCTTCTTCGTGGGAATTGGAAATGCCCAACATTCAATAACTTCGCATCTAACTTCGTGGAATCTGTACCACTGAGACTTGTTGCAGTCACACTTTTTGACTTACAGGTGTTACACGGTCCGGAAGCCCAGCCGCTCTCAAATTGTATTCGCAGCCACAACCCAAAAAGCGGTAACGACAATAGCGACACGGGTTATGGTGACGCAGGCCCCCGCTCAGAAACAATAACTTCAAATAAAATGAACAAAATTTCTAGTAAAATTAAATTATGCAGTTGAACCACGACTTAGCTCCGTGGAGCGGATTAATTAAGTAAATTAGCATACTCACGTCGAGCTCCGCGGACGAAGTTAATAATTAGGGCGGAATTTAATTACTGTTCAGCTTACACCGCTCGTTGATAGATGGCGCTATCTTAACCCTATTTTGGGCTGCCGTTACCATTTTTCAAACTGCGGTAGTCCAAGCGGGTTGCGATTACAAAATGCCTCAACAGTAGTCACCTCAAGGCCAGCTGCATGATCAAAATACATCAACCATTCTAATGTAAAGAAGATCTAGGGGAGAGGATGAAGGCATTCATACGTCGGGAACAAAACACATCTGGGCCGTCTCACAACAAAGAATTTTCGAAACACGTTTCGTCTTCGGTTAGCGCTTCATGTTTTTGTTAAACTACTACTTAATAAACTACTTTGATGTTAGTAGCTTCTTTACCGAGTGTGGGCAATGAAGTTAACTCTAAGCTCATTTTATCTATTATCTAACTAGAAGTAGATGTTGATACCCTAGTCGCCATGGCGGTCTTCCAGATAAGATAAATATCTCAAAATGAGAACAAAGCTTTTCTACGTCAGGCGCTCCTTACACCTGTCCTGGGAATCATTCCAGCAGGAATGTGCCACATAATCGTGGTACGGCTATACAAACAGTACCGGTGCCATGCATATACCCTGGGCAAAAATTGGGCATTAAAGTACCTCATTTATAATCCTGGTACAGCCAGAGAAGCAGCTCCGGTACCCTATATATTTTGCTTTGGGTATCATTTAGACAGTAAAGCAGTTCATAATCCTGGCACAGCTGAAGAAAAAGCTCAGGTACCCTATAAGTACTCTGGGTATCATTTGGGCAGTAAAGTACCTCATATTCCTGGTACAGCTGACGAAGAAGCTCACGTACCCTATAAGTACTCTAGGAATCATTTGTGCAGTTAAGTACCTCATAATCCTGGTACAGCTATAAAAGCAGCTCAGGTACCAAATACGTACCCTGGGTAACGTTTGGGCAGTAAAGTACCTCATTATCCTAGTGCTGCTATATAAGCCGCTCAGGTACCCTACACGTACCCTGGGTACGTTTGGGCAGGGAAGTACCTCGAAATCCCCCAGGGTTATGTTCGGAGTATCCAGCGCCGCTACAGAAAAAATCATTTCCTGCCAGCATTTAACTTTGGTCTGCGTGCGGCGGAGAGGAAATGATGCCTTGGGTTGGAGAGACCAAAGGCGGGAAGTCGGAGGGGTTGCCGACTGTTGGATACCCTATGGTGGGTTTGGGGCAATGATGCGATATTTCTTGGACTGTGTAGTGGGTTTTTAAAGGCACGTTCACACAGTGGCGAAATGAATTCACTGAGAACAGGGATGTCTTCAAACCGACACGCTTTTGAGTGCATCGACGGGAAATACCAGCATTGGCGTGTTTGTAAGGGACGTAAACAAAAAGCTTTCGTGCTGCAAGAGCTCACCAATGCGGGAAGTGCTTGGCAGTGCACGGAAACGCGTGCTGTATTGGGAAAACCCTTTTCTCGGTGTACAAGTTTCTGTTAGGATAGGAAATCGGGTATTGTGCGGGTTTATATCCGCCTTATAATTCACTGTTTACGAAACAACGCGTACATAATTTCGGTCGTACGTAAACATGTTCGCTTAACGTTCGACCATGGATTTCATGCTCGAAAAAATAAAGTGGTCTATCATTGTCTTGAGTACAGGTTGAGAACAATGTTTTTGAGTATGTGTTTTCCTTATTTCATGTTTGAAAAAACAATGCGTGTGTCTTGTTTTGAGTCTGAAATAATGGGTTTGTCACGTATCATTTGTTGGTGTTTCATTTTCGAAGCATTAGATTTGCCGTGTTTCATGATCGAAACAGTGGGACTGTCGTGTTTCATACCGAATACAATGGGTCTTCATGTTTCGTGTTCCAGACAATGAATTTGTACTATTCCCGTCCCAAAACAATGGGTTTATTTTTGTGTGAGCGCTTCGCGAGTTTCAACTTTAGAGGTTTATCGGAAGTGGGTCATATTTGCCAGCCATGGGTTGACTGAACTCTATGTTATATATATATTTCACTCCATTAGTATCACTTAGCAATTGACAGTATGGCTAACAGTTGGTGAAACTTCAGCAATAGAACAAGTATTTCCTTAATAAGAGTATTAAAACCGTCAATTTTCAATTATAGACTCCATATAAAGAGACAATATTAATATTGCTCATTACTATTTACAATACATAACTGACAGTCAAGAAACACAACCACAATAGTTATCATTGCTGTACATAAAGGTCACTACCTAATTACGAGAGCATAAAGTAATAAACGTTCTTTACATCCGTTCCATATACGGCCTGTTAAGTGGCTTCTGGTTCGATAAGGGTACCAAAATCTTGGCCACCTAACGGCCTCAAAACTCCAAAAATAAAAAAACGTGTTAAAATCCGTAGATTATTGCAAATTTGGTCTCATTTTGAAGGAAAATAAGTCTACGTTCCAACGCACGCCCTGTTCTCGATAGCAAAACGGGAAAAATTTTTTTGTGCTGCCACCAGCTAACCCGACCATCCACCCTAGTACCAGTCCCCTTGCAATGAGCTCTTACCTCGCCAACCGTGGAGTCCTGGAGGACCTAACCTGGAGGTTAGGTCCTCCAGGACTGGTTCCCGTATTGAAATATGAACTTTAGAACACTGTGAACCCGTATAAAGACCTATATTTGATATCGGACATTAGCAGAACCAGTCCCGGCACCTAACCTACAAGGTTCTCGGAGGGGGCGTACCTCTATCAGGCCAATGCGACATACATATATGTGTATATTGCGCGAAAAATGCGATTATCGCGCTGCAAACGCATGCCAATGGGCGCTACTTCTGGGACAATTTTTTTTTTTTTCGCATAAGATTCCGAAATCTAGCAGCACAATCCATCATACTACCTGATCTCAAAACTAGCAAGCTTTTCCGTGCACTGGCGAAAAGTAACGGTCTTGGCGTGGATAAGCAGTGAGAAAACAGTTTTTAGGCTGCAGGAGCACGCCAAGGCAGGTATTTCCATTCTGCGCACGGCAAGGCGTGCTGGTTTTGGGGCAACACTTATCTCAACGTAGGGCGTCATTGATTACAGGGAGCAAGCGCGCTCGGAGAAAACTATTATTTCATAACCAGCACACTTTCCCGCGCACCAACAGTAAATACCTGCCAAGGCGTGTTCATGCAAGACGAAAACAGCAATTTTTGCACCGCATGAACACGCCAAGACGGTTACTTCGGTACTTTCTTTCGTTACATGCGAAGCCTGGCTGGTCTTTTATATAATCATTGAGAAAACTAAGCCGCGCTATATTGTCCCTAAATCAGCACGGCTGAGCGTGCATTGTGCTCGCCAAGGCAAGTACTAACGGTCAGTACACGACAAGACGTGCTGGTTTTTGGACAAGAGCACAGCTCACTTTTCGCAGAGATATATAATGAAAAATAATGAAAAATAATGGAGCGTGCAGGCAAGAGTACGATGAAAGGAAATGTAAGTTATCATATAAATGTACAATTACACAGGTCAGAGTTTCAGGATTTTAGTATTAGATGATAATCGAAGACTTTCCGCTGGAGAAATTAAAAAAAAATAGGAATATACAAAAAAGAAAGTTATACTACCAGGGTTGAAACAATTATTAATCAAAACCTGGCGAAAAATTCTCCATTTTCCATCAAAGGTATCAAAGGTAAAGGTATGTCGATAGAAAACAAAGATAGACATACATACAGTATAATGAAACTAGATGTTATATTTTTCATATACCACAGAATTTGGTAAGAATTTTTCCATAATGACAGAAATCGACGATAGACATACTTTATCACAAAGCTAGATTATTTATATATATCTATATTATTTTCTTGAAATGGCATCAATGTAGATATCTTCAACTGCTTCTAATCTATATATATATATATACTAGTGGACCCCTGCGTAAAGAATTCACGCAATAATCGATATGTTTTCTCTCTTATCTGATTTGCCGTTTCTACATTTTCCCGCTCATGCTTCTTATCAACTCTTGATTTCCTTCTGTAACGCTTCTGCTTCAAGTCTTTCTTGTCACTGTGTCGCATGGGCTCTTCATCTTTTCCACTGGTTGCACGTATTCGTTCTTGAGACTGTAGTAGTCTCTTTCTTTTTTTATGTTTTCTGTCCTCTTTTTTATGAAACGTGCGTCTTTCAAAGTAAAATCTTTAGTTAAATACTGTAATAAACTTGAATGCGACTCCAGTCGCTTATATGCAATGTGAGTGAACGGTATCCATGATACTGTCTTCCATGCTCAAACATCTGCTCCACTGAAGTGCTGTAATTTTGGCCTATGAAGCGAAATCTGCTCCCTCGAAGAAAGACAATTAAATAAGCTAGAAGATTAATTGTCTACTGCCCGAGAAATAACTGTCTACTGCCCGTCGTAAGTGCTCCGTTGATCATCTGCCGAATTTATACGTCTTGACCTGCGAGAAAAAAGTTATCGAATCGGATTCCAGAAGGTGCATATATACTGTTTCAAATTCTAGAAGTGTTTCATACAAGAAGTTCATTCCGATAAAAGGAAAAGGGTCCCCCTTTCGTCATCTGCTACAACCTGGTCATCGATCCCTATGAAAACGTATCTTAATTAAAAAATCTGCAACCTGGTCTATTTTTCGCCTTTCTCTTTCCTTAAGAGCGGACATGAAATAGATAAACACACGAAGCGTTTTATTATATTAGGATATTTTCGTATACCACAGATCCTACCAATAACTTTTTTTAGTGTCGACACAGAACAACGATAGACATACGGTACATTACATAAAAAACTACATTATCATTTTACTTTGTAAACCATAGATCTATATAACGAATTTCTATATGTTGACGCATATTGTCGGTAAGACATATACACCAGAACCTAATAGCTAATGGTTCTACATGGAGTACAATCCTTATATTCAGGCCCTCTATATAATACTTATGTGGTATGGCACATAAATAGATACTGTCACGCAGGTACCGGAGCGTTCTTCACATGTCAATGAGTCTATGAAACGATAACATTGATGTGTAGGCCTGATGGTCTGCCACAGCGTAGACGCACACATACATACGTGCACACAATGATAGCTTTGTATACGTCAAGTGCGTATCACAGATAACAATTATTGGGAGTAACGACGAGTCATAATGGAACACAAAAGAAGCGTAAAAAAAATGCGGTGGAAATGTGGACTAACTATTGAGCTGTATTCTGAGAACGCAAATCTCCACCGAAAACGCAAAGCTGAGAGACGGAATGAGAGACAGAAAGACAGACGGACAGCCGGACCATTGCCAAAATTTATTCATCTGCTCCTTGTGACATTTCTAGCTCTTCCTCAAGATATATTTTCGGAAGATCCATCTGCAACTTTTTGAGTAGTATTGTAAACAGGCTAATAGAAAAATAAACGCTGGCAAAATGTAGCTTCCTCAACTGGGCGGCATGAATGATAAGAATGCGGAACAGTAACACTAATTAAATGCAACGTTGGTATAAATATCTGCAATCTGAGATAAAGGCAAAGATAACAATAATCTTAATCCACTGAGTATAATAAAGCACAGTTTTTTTACTGCTAGCTTGGTTAAATTGGCTCTCGGTCGTGATGTGAAAGATAAGTTCTATTAGGAAAAAATGCATCTGCTGTATGGAAAGAAGACGCGCAGGAAACTGAATTTCGTTTAACAATTTTTTTCGCCACTTGTTGACAACATAAACACTGAAGTGGAAAAATAAGCCAATTAACGCAGGAATAGCCAATAACAATTAAACACTTTTAAAGACTATACTTAAATACGATATTCAAATACGTGTGTGTTTTTGTACAAGATTTGGCAGGTATATCATATCACTGATTAATTCTTCAGTGCTGAATTTATTAATTCAGTAATAATTGCAAGGCTGCTGCATTTGATAGAAAAAAGTTAATTAAAGCAGTCTCTGAGAAAAGGTAATCCTCTCGTGTTTATAGCATCACTAGTGGCCCGTGCCGTCATTATAAATGACGGCAAAAAATTAACACTTCACCAAAACCCCTTGCCGTCTTTGGGCTTCCTCATTTTTCCTATATCTAACACTGAAGAAAAAGATTCCAAGGTACCCAACTTTTCTTTTTGCCAGAAGGGCAAGCAGACTGAGTTCTATTTCTCTCCTATCTAATACTGAAGAATGTGCCCAACTTTTTTTTCGCCTATTGAAATCTAAATTTTCTCCTATCATATTCCCATACAGCGTGACAGGAAAGATATATATAGTTATAAATAAATAAATAAAAACACGACGTGAATTATTATATAGTACTGATTGTCTTCTGTAATATTTCCAACAAAGACCGCACATGTCATTTCGGTCTCCCATGGCAACAGTTTTTTCTTCTAGGTATGCCACAAAGGGAGTGCAATAATTGATTGGCTATTTTTATTTTTAAAGGTTATTGCTTCTCTACGTACATCTCACTGTATGATATGAAAGGATGCCAGAATTTTCTGATTCATCCTGAGGAAATTTCGTCACTATTTATGAAAAAAAAATAAAACACGAAGTTTTGTTTTAGCGCAACCTCAGACGAGGTTGTATGTATGTATTTATTACCTAGAGTTTCTCTGCACCGTTCCTGCCAAATTGGTTTCAGGCACAACAGAACATTGGTCACGAGCATGAATGATGTGCATGTTTTAATATAAATTATTCTACGCTGTTATAATGGACAGTTCGGTATATTGGTATTTATTCGTACAGAAAGTCTTCGACGCAGGCAGCAGGTGTTACTAGCGGTGTCATAATATTGGTGAAAAATACTTACTGGAAGTACTCGGCATATGTACTCTTCAATTAAGAGTACGTACATCGATATGCTGGAACTAAAATGCTCAACCATTTCAATAAAATTGCATGAAATAGTGGAATAGCTATAGCTCAGTTATAACATTTAGATACCTAACCTAATTGAGAACCCCACCTGTTATACCTGAATCTTAGATAGAACAACATTCCATATCCGGACTAAAAATGTTTCCCTACAGAACCTTCGATTTCTTCAACCGCATTATCCTAACTACAACACTCTGAGAGAGCATGCATCCGCCGAGCTAGACAGAGATATCGAAAAATTCAAACTGGTTCTCTTATTATGATTTCCTTCGTAGCAGCACCAAAATCTAAATCATTTGTGCTTTTTGACAGTAATAACAGCTTCTGTAACTTTCTAGAAAATCCGTTCAAAACTTTTCAATTTATGTTGCTAACAAACATTTTGACTAACATTAGTCAAACACACTGACCAACCGATCATCACCAGAATTTGATCATTTATGCCTTTCAACGTTGCTATCATATCCGGCACATTACATGAGTATTGGTTCATAACTTTTGAGTTATTTTGCTAACAGACATAAAATGAAACACTGAGACAAACAAACGAAGAGACAGATCAATCCAGAAATTTGATCATTTACTCAAGCAACTCATGTAATTTCAAAAAAATCTGTCCATAAGTTTTTGAGTTGTGGTACTAAGAAATGAGAGGGGGACAAACAAACAAACAAACAGTTGAACGGATATTCACCAAAAGTTAATCATCTGTTACTGCTGATTGCATAATAATGCCTCTAAATTTCGTAGAGATCCGTCCATAAATTTTTAAGTTATTTCGGTAACAGACAAAGAGGCAGACAGACAAACAGGTCGAAAACGTAACCTCATTGGCGGAAGTAAGAGGACAAGAACCAGAAGTTAAAAGTACAATTTAGTACAAATATGATCCCTCTATAGCAAACTAGCAACATGGCCTTGATGTAATTATCTAACAGTTAAGCTAAATGTTGCTGAACCTGCTAAGGAAAATTAAAATATTTATCTATGTTAAACTTCTACGATAGCTGTACGCTAAGTAGCAGCAACCTGTATACACCTCCACTAGGTGAATGCAATCAATACAGTAAACATAGATTTTTTTCAGTTTGTTTTGAGACTCTTTACTGTTTGTGAATTACCTAATTACCCTAGATGTATAAAAAGATCTGAGTCAGTCTGTGAACTTTTCAGCACAGGTAGGTCAGTTGGCATAGACACTCGTCTTCAGCCGTGCGTCGGTGTTCTACTTACGCCCGTGGGTGGTGCTTCAGATATTTGGCCTGTATGCCCCATTATATTTATCTTTTTTGTCTACTTCTAGAGGCCGAGATGGTTTAGGGATGGATGAGAAGACAGAGACGCGAACACATCCTCACCACCGGGTTCATGGTAGGTTATTGTCTTTTTTTTCGTTCCGAGTTACAGCTGCTTGATTTCCTTTGTGACAGAGATGCCATAACGCTCCAAAAACTCATTTCTATTTCTGTTTTAGACTTTTCACTGTGTTTTCTGATAAACAACATTACTCTGAGCAAACTTTTAATAGGTTTATAAAAGTGTTTTAGTAATTTAAGTGGTTAAACATACCGTACTGTCAAAATTCACCACGTAAGAACAAGTTTCCCGTGTCGGCGACATGGCAGTAGCTGGCAGTTCCGCCGCTGTCAATTCGTGTACGCTAGGCGCCTGGGATTCATTCTGAGTGGGGCAGTGTTGGGTGAACCTTTGCAGTGAAAGGTTGTGCCGGTGTTTGGGGTGCTATTGTCCATGTGCGGTGACTCGCCGCTAGCGAACAGTCATTCATACCTCGCTTTTGTTATGTTTAATTCTTTTACCGGTCAACTTAACGATGGTGCTGATCTGTAGACGCTGAAGTGATTATTTATTATATGACAGTGATAAATAATTGATAAGCGTATCGATAAATATTACTAATTCTAAGTGAGCATTGTGTGAAGCGACTCCAAAGCAAATATTTGTATTGTACCTGAAACTTCGAATTGATTCTTGCTCCGAGTTCTCTGTCTGCTCTGCTGGTATAAACAAGCTAAATTTGCACAAAACTGGCACCGAAAACAAATCAAATTTCCTTGCAATTATTGTTACCGTAAACAAGTCAAGATGGTACCGGGCGTGTTCTATAACCGGAACCACAACAGTTCAACATCCACGTTGGACTCCCCTTACTCCCCAACACACGTTCGAAAAAGCAGCGGTCGGTTTGAGTACACCGTTTGTTATCATCTCTACATGAGAAGGCAACAAAGACCGTTACTAGTTGGAGATTATAACTCTGATTACGGCAAAGAACTTCGGGTGGAAACATCGGTCGAGTATGATCTACCCTCTCATATATACCCGCCTAAAAACGCTGAACCGTTACTCATGATCGACACGGAGTATCATAGAAGAAAAAAGAGAGGGAAATCTCATTCGGGAAGTCCTTTGAATTTTTTAGCTGGTGGTTTGAATCCGGGCATCGGGACGGCTAGTTGTAGTTCCATCAGCTCGTCCAACCCGGCTGCTTCCAGCACCTCGTACTGCTTCACGGACGTCGCGCTGGAGAGGGAGGCTAAGGTTGCCCATAGATCGAAAGCTCTAATGTCGCTGTATAAATGTCATTGTGGTAACGTCAGCTGTGCTAGTGCTAAACCCTCGAAAAAATCTTCAAGCTCTACTTCGTCGTCTTATCCCGTCTCTAACACACTATCGTCGTCGGTATCGTTGTCACATGGCGCCAAAAATATTATCAACAACGGAGTGCCCGTTATCGCTCTAGATTCACCCACCATGCCGCCAGCGTACCAAGCGAAGCCCGTTCCGACATACAACAAATCTGTCAAAAAGACCAAAGCGACGCAACCATCTGTGACTCAAACGGGTATTCAACAACTCCAGCAACGGTATCAGCACATGGTTCAACAGCAGCAACAACAGACTTCTGTTCAACCTCTTGTGTTTCCACTACCACCACCCTCCTACGCCACAGCGACCGGTCAGTCTACCACCGGCATCTACGCCAACTACGTCAATTCCAAAAACACATGCTCCAATTTGTGCCAAAATGCTCTGTGTACCACCTGTACCACACCCATGGTTGGTGCTGGTCCACCTGCGGACCTAGTACCCCATGCTATATCCACAGCTCACATTGTCCGGTCCAGAGGATCCCCTAAAGTTCGAACCAGGAGACACCTTCCCGCAAGCACTTCAACACATGTTCCGGAATACCTAAGAAGACCGAGATCCAATACCATCGGCCATACGAGTCTTACTGCTGTTCAACATCAACAGTCCCAGCTTGTAACAGCGGCTTCAAATATTTATGTGTCAACATCCGAATCCAAAAATCTTGTATCGTCTGCAAAATCAACCCAACGTCCCACCGATACCACCATTACGACCACATGCCAAGGGCAGTCGAACAACGTCGGGGGTACCTCAAACTCCCTGAACTCCACCCCCTCCAGGGGTTTGTCCTTATCTTCGGCGGCCCTAAGACCTTCCAAATCCTCGTCTGTCAAGTTGAAACCTTCCTACAATTTCGACATGTTCCTCACCGATTCCCGAATCGCTGACACAGCGCAAATGTACTCGGCACCCATCACTCCTGCTGAGCTCATGGACGGAGGTAAGATTCTCGAACTTTTATTTTCTAACTTCATTTTGATCTTTCTAGATTGGGCGTCATCATGCAGGTCTCAACTCTCTTCATTCTAATTTTTGTATTATGGAAGTCACTTTTCAGCGTGAAAATTTCCAAATGTATCGTTGGAAAATTAGTAATATCGCGAAAATTTAGTGGGGGGAAAGTAAAGGTCAACGATAATTTAGCTCTGGCGTCTCCAAACTCGTGAATGTCAAATTTCCGTAGGTATCTAAAACCCCCAGGAACCATACGTTTGGTCAATGTAATTAGGTTACCTGCTTCCGCACTACTAGTGTATATTCCAATCTTGGAGAATTTTTCACAGTTGTTTAGTACGTGCTACCTATATATAATTAGGCTACATACACACTGGAGACATTTTACGGCATTTAAGCGTGTAGCGAATCACCACCCTGAATATACCACGCACATATGTCCTATAAAAAGAAAAATGTAAAATAAATCTGCACGTAACCTAAGCATAAAATTGTAGCCAACAATCACATAATAGTGTTCAATATAGCATTTTTAATAAATTTTCCCCTTTGGTCCTTGTGACCTAAAAAGAAAGCAACGAAGGGTGTGGGACCTACACGAGCGTTGCCTTTACATGGAGTTTTGGCTGAGGACGACGCCCCTGCCCTATTCTTTATGTGGGTTTGGCTCCAGTGTACACACCAACACTTTTGTTCCGTACATGTACACTCATTACACGCTGTCCGCATGTTTGTACACCCATTAAATGCTCGCCTCAACGGACTATTGCGCACTCTTCCCAATGATGGGATAAATTTGAATTTTTTTTACCAATTTCCCCATTTTCTTGACTGTGTTATGTTATTTTCACCAGAAATAAAGGTTTAAGTTTTGTCACTTTCTTTCATAATTTTAGAAGTTAGCCCATTCGAAAGAGTTTGTTTTTATGCTTGACGCGGCAAAAGTTAAACAATGGGAGACGTTATTTATGCCTAGCTAAGGTCATGGGAAACGTAGGTATGTACCTAGTTAAAGATAAATCGTGAGAGACTTTCCGTTACGAGTGATGCCATCGCTTAGGGGAGTGAGAAGGGAAGTCTAGAAGCTAAATCCTACAATGCAACCTTGGCACCGTGTTTCATCTGACTATGCCACCTATCTGGCCGTTTTCAGTAATTCCAGCTACTAATGCCGGCACTGTATTATGGAAGATATTTTTTCTCGGAATTCCTCGGGGTTTTGCAGGAATGCTAGACACCAAGTCCTCAAACCAACGTGGCAGGCATTATTTCCTAGAACTGCTTCCGGTAGTGCAACATTTCTAAACGCTCTCTACCGTCGTGAAGCCTGCTGCCAACTGGACGACTTTCGTTGCCGCTTGCAGCCTAGAGCCAACTCAACTAATCCGACAGCGAAGTCGTGGCCGTGACTTCAGCGTGACGTCTGTGAACATTGTTCTCTAATTCGTAAAGTATCAGTCTTGATTAATTTAAAGTGTTCTTTATAATTAGGAGCGATAGTTGAAGTTCACCATTTGGGACTTGCTATATGGTGTTTAAACTGCAATAACTGTTGAATGTTTCACCAGTGTTTGTGCAGTTAAATTTCACGGAAGCTGAAGGGACACTGCTAATTACCGTCAACTACTTAAGTACCGTCAACTACTTAAGTACCGTCAACTACCATGTACCTACTGCCGTCAACAACAGTATTAAAAAGATGAAGCTTTAATCGCTTCCGAGTAAAAATACAACATGAGACAACTGTATAAACTTAGAGATACGAAAAAAATACACTTCTGCGTCACTGTAAAACTTTTGAAAACTCATTTTTCTTCGTATCGATACGAAGTGTTTTTACGATTGAGCTATTCTAGAATGCCTAATTTAATACTATTATAGTTGGTCAAAGATTATCATAATATCCGATTATAGCCGTATCCCATCGTCCTTGATATCTGCTTTCCACTATTGCGGTATCCTATGAAGTTAATCCCTTACCATAGGTACTTCTCATCGACGTACGGTAACCTTTGACCTTCGTCTCAGGCGATAATGAAATCGCTTCGTTTCCGAAGAAAGAGTTTTCAAAAGGTTTACAGTGCAGAAGAATTGTAATTTTTGTCTCGTACTCTAAGTTTATTGTTTCTAAGATTGTAAATGGCTCTTAGAATTTATTGAAGCTTTATTTTGTAATACCTACTGTAGTTGACGGCAGTTGGCGGTAATTAGTAGAGGCGAGCTGAAGCACGTCGCCTTGAGTTGCCTCTAGGCTGGTAGCGGCAACAAAAGTCGTTCAGTGGGCACCGGGCTTAGCCTAATCCTTTACCGGACAAGTGAACATTTTTAGTTGCTCCTACGGTACGTATACCATGCCTAAGAAGGCGTTTTCCAGCCGCTCGCGAAAGGGGTAGTAGGCCCTTACCGTAAAGTGGGGTTACTTTATCCGCTTGGGGTAACTTTGTCCAGTCACTTTTTTTTTAATTTGCATAAAATGGACAGACGTGCGAATAAGCATCCTATATGTAGTACACTTCATATACCTGCACTGTAACAACTCGTATGCCTTGTCGACTTTTTACAATGTGAGAAATCAGCTGGACAAGGGTAACGCAGACGGACAAAGTAACCCCACTTTACGCAACGGGTGTTATTTAAAGTTTGCTTTCCAGAATAGCTACACCGCGCACTGAGATCACTTTGTCTCGCACTGTAACTTTCCTCGCGTGATTTTTTTTTTATCTTGGTAAATTGGTAAAGCCCACAACTAGGAATTAATTTCACAATATAGGAAGTTTGCTCATTTGCTAACCGCATGTATGCTCCCTATTTTTTTAATAAAAAAAAGCAGCGGACTAATATTGCATTTAGAGACACAGTAAGAGCACGTTCGGTTTGTCGCCAAAATTATGCCTTCAATGCTTAACTTATCCGAAACTTTAGAAAAAGAGCTTTGGCTTTGCCACTTTGAAGCCTGTTGCAGGTGTTAAAAGCAACGCGATTACGTTGAGCCGACTGAAAACTCCATTTTACGGAGCTAAATTGGGTCGGAAGGGTTGCCGATAGAGGGTCAAAGCCCGAAATTGAATTCAGTATGTCGAAGCCGGGCCCGGTTAATTACCGGCAACTACCATCTACTGCTGCCAACTACAGTATTAAGTAGAGGGATCTTTAATAGATTCTGAGAGCCATTTTAGAGTACAATCGTGGAAACAATACGACATGAAACAGCTGTATTAAGAGTACGAAAAAAATACACTTCCGCTGCATTGTCAAGTTTTGAAAACTCTTTTTTCTTCCTATCGATGCAAAGTTTTTTACGATCAAGATTTTCTAGAATGCCCCATTTAATATTATAGCTGATTAAAGATTTATAATATCTGATTATATAGCCGTATCCCATCGTCTTTGATATCTGCTTTGGTTTCCACTATTGCGGTATCCTATTGAAGTTAATCCTGTACCATACTCCTCATTGACGTATGGTAACCTTTGATGTTCGTCCCAGACGATTGTAAAAACATTTTATATCTGAAGAAAAAGAGTTTTTAAAAGTAAATGGTAGTTGGCGGTAATTAGTTTCGGCGTCGAAGCCAGCGAACCTGCCAGAAAAGTCGTGTAAATAAGGCTTAATTTCTACGCCCAATCGAACGTGTCTTAACTACAGTTTACGGCAGGTACCTATTTACCATTCAGTACCAAGCATTGACGTTTACAGCAGGTAGTTTCCACAAACGCTTAGGGTCAAGCACGCCCGTCGCGCTATCACTCCTATCTAATTTGTTTTTCCCTGCATTGGGTACCTACTGAAGCGACGAAACTAGTCCTACACATGTGTAAAGGTCCCGGATGCGGTAGGTACAGTGCCTATACTGTAGATAAGATGTACGTACAAGTCTCACGTTAAGGATATTGTAGGTATACATAGGCCCATGTACCATTGTGTTTTGAATTCTTTGCGTGAAACCTATGTTCTCTTTGGAAAACTAGTAGCATGCCAGAGGTGTGGCTGCAAATATCAATCATCCTATTGTTACGGTCTCTCATATAATTCCTAGATTCATACGCCTGTTCTGTAATTGCATCATTTTGCATCCTTCTCATTAATTCAAGTCCCATTTTTATCCATGGTTGGTAGGCATCATTTCTTTCTTAGTAATCAGTCTATTTTGGCGGATGCTGCCGTTCTAGTTTTTTCATTCTATGTTTTTTTCTGTTATGTTTTCCCCTACGTTATTCTTTTTTTTGCTCTACGAATTTGTCGAATCTTTTTATGTTACATAGTATCAATCTTTGATGTTCTATTGTTTTTTCTCTGCTTTTTATATTCCGCGATGTTCTCCCATATTCATGCCCTCTTTCACTACACCCTCCTATATTTACCCACCCAATGCAAGTCCTATTCCTTTTCCACGTACAGTAGGTAGGTAGGTACTGTCCTATATCTTTCTATGCCGCTCTATTCTCTCCCAGTCCCATTCCTGTTTCAATACCTTATACCTTTCTTTCCCACCGCACCATTCTGCAGCCTATACAGACCTTCCCCTGCCCAGGAGGCCTTTCCGTTACCCTTGCAGGCTCCGCGGGGCCCACGGAATGTGCCTACAATTTTACCGCCTTCTCAGGTCTCGCATTTGGACGCCTCGGAAAAGCGTCGGGAAACTTCGTTTGAAAAGAAATTCTTCGATTTCTGACCGAGCCGCCGCGGCCGCCGACGTGTGGAGGACGAAATGGGGCGAACCTGCTGGAGGGGCCCGTCAAGGGCGTCCTTCTGATGGTTGTATATCTTGCCAGGATTTTAGCTAGACTGGTAGGTACCGTACCTACATTTCGATTCCTGAACGTAGGATTTGAGGTATACTGGTACCGTGCATTGCGATTTCTGAACAAAGGATTTGAGCTATCTATCTATACCAGTACCGAACATTTCGATATCTGAACCGGGCCGTCGACGTGTAGTGTAGATGACGAAAAAGGGGCGAACTGCCAGAGGTGCCTGTCAAGGACGTTCTTATTACAAGTAGGTATATGACTGAGAACAGAGATCTACTCAAACTAGCACACCCTGCTATGCACCAGCAAGAAATGCTGCTTTGGCGTTCTCATGCAGCATGGAGTCGGCAGTTGGTATAAGTACCGCGTATTCAGTGATTTTTCATAGGTCTATTGGTATATCCGTATTTATGGTGTTAATTCGCATGTGCTAGTGGTATATTCCTTGTTTATTTTTTCTAAAACTGGTTGAAATTTATATTTTAACGGCTCGCGGTACGTAGTGAAGCGAAAGATAGGATGTACAGGCTACAGTAGCTAAGGTGTGTGTCCACACCCTTTGGACAGTATCTATTCGGATTTCAGTGCTTGTCAGATTCTAATTGTGGGCGGTCGTGCTGTGTTGCGGGCTGTGGCTTGCCGCGAGTAATCCAACACTTTTTTTTTTGTTACTTAGAAATCAAATTGTAGGAAAAGTGGGAGACAACTTTCATTGAGCTGGGCATTTTTGGCACGTGTAGGGGGAAGAACGTCTCTTGTCGGGACTGTCGGCGGCTTAAGTAGATCTGGAAGATCATGTTGAAGGACATTTTTTTCTCAAGATCTTGTTATCTCGCGTTATCGTACTTCTGGTTGCGAAGACTCCTTCTATATAGGTAGCTACTTAGATAAACTACACCTATTGGATCAAAATATACTATAATTTTGAATCGGTATCAAAATAGTGATTTATATTTTAATAAATAGGTACAAATGTTTTGCGGGTTATCGTTAATTAAATCCATCTTTACATGCAATGTAATATACTATTCCTATGTTCTGCGTTGGAGTAAATTTTATAAACATACCTAGCTACCTTGAATCAGTGCACTTTATATAAATTCTTACGCTGAAAAAGTCTTGTTCCAAAACCGGCACACATTGCCGTGCAATGACGGGCAAAGCATGTCTCGGGGCTCTCTTACAACATGAAAATTATAGTCTTTTTGCGCTGCAGAAGCACATCAAGGCAAGTATGTCTCTTAAGTGCACGGTAATGTGTGCTGGCTCAACAACAAAACTCTCATCACCGTAGGTTTAACACTCAATAATAATAACACACAGAAAAGTGTTTTCCCCAAAACCAGCACGGGTTCCAGTGCACTAACGAAAGTACACGCAGTAGCTAAACGTGTTGCATGAGCACGTGAAGACATGGGTACGTGAGAGTGCCCTGCTTGCTTTGTGACGAATTTTCTGCCGTATTAACTCAAGATAAGCGATACAGTCACCGACTGAAGTGCTGTCGTAACCTCCGCACACACTCCCGTGCACCCACGGGAAATACATGTTTTGGCGTGCTCGTGCTGCACGAAAAGTCAGATTTCGTGCTGCTCGGACACGCCATGGCAGGTATCTGCTATCGGTGCACAGAAAAGTCTACCCACTGAATTTGGGACAAAACTTCTTTTGCTTTTCGAACGAGTGTAGTGGACATTACTCAAGTTACAGCAATACTGGTATATTTTTAAACGAATCATATTCTGAGAATCGCTCATTTCAAGAAGTATTAATTTTTCATGCCGCAAATGCCACAAAAAGAGACGTTCACTCGAGTGTGTTTTACTATTCTGTGCGCCTCTTTCCCGCCAGTAGTAGCGCACTGAGCCAAATTGAGTTCTTCCGGCAGGAATGCCAGGACAAAATATTCGTACTGATGACGTAATAATAAAAATGAAATTGATTGTTTAATCGCCTGAGTTGCGGTTACGGTTGTAAAACTGAAACATAACTACAGCTAACTATATAACTTTCATGCGACAAACTCACTCTAACCTTTCCAAGGTAGAGTAGGTACCTGTAGCTACCCGTCTTGCGTCACTCCACGTCGTAATGACGTCACTCCTTCATCGGGACCCCTTGTGAACTACCGGCCCCAGCGACTATTGTGGGACCCGCATGGAGAGGGCCCGGAGCGCGGGAGCTTCTCTTCAGTGCCCTATTGTGTCTTGAATTACTTAGACCGCCTGCCTCCTGTTTGTGCTGCTGGTGTTGTTGTTGTTGTCTACCTCGTCTCTACCCGACTTGCTGTTCCCATGCGCGGCGATCTTCTTCTGTGTTGCGCTTGGATCCCCTTTTTATGCGTACGTATTACATGCCCTTCCTTTTCCCTTTCTGAAGCGCGCTTGCATAGGCTATGCACGTATGCCAACTGATAATTTTCTCCGCTGGTTAGTATTATGACAATATCTGTACACTTTCATGTCATGATCGCAGCATCCGTATGAGATTTAATGAGTTTTCTTCATTTTTTTCGTCTCGAAGAAGAATTTCATACAATAGGCTATACCTATAGGGACATGTGTTCGTCAGGCACGTGTTGTTTGGGGTAAGCAGTGCTCTCCCTGAACGATATATACCACTAGCTACATTTGTGATAAACTAAGGAATATGATCCTTCATACATACCTGTAACGGTTAGTATAATCATGTGAATATTTTCCCCTCTCTCTGAAGCGTCGTATTTCCCCTCTATTGGGAACCCCAAGTGTAAGCAGATCCCCTCTTGGAGTGTTGAGGCCGCCCTCGCAGAACGGCCGCCGGACCGACCGTTGAAGAAACCGAGACTGCAGTGAATGTGTGGGATGCGCAGTTTCCGGTTTTAGGCTTCTGCTTTACAGTGATGCGTTCAGCGCTGAGTTTTAGCTTAGTACATTTTACGTTTATAAATTTTTTGTTTTATTTTTAGCATAGAAACTGGTTACTGTGCTCCATTAACCCCATCTGTTCCAGATTGTGTATATCGCTACAAATGCCTTTTTGTTTTTCGTAGGAGTAGGCTACAAAACCATTGTTGCAAAGAATAGACTGATAAACCGTGTGAGGACCCAAAAAATTGTCGCGTTTTATTACGAATAGCTTTGTTTCAACTGTCGTTTATGAAGTGCTTTGGTCTAAATATAGTTAGAAAAAAATGTGGTTTAATAATATTTACGGTGCAAGTTGCCTGATCGAAGCGACGTAGAAACTAGGTATTCCCCGAGAATAGTAAAAGGTACTGGATCTTCATTACATTTGAGAGCAGTGATAATTAGCTAAACCCTGATGCAAAGCGAATCCTGGACATTGCCTGAGAAAAATATGCAAATCAGGTGTATAGGTACCGATACGAATACTGGACCTTGCTTGAGAAAGAAGTGAATATCAGGTATCCACCCATACGAATAGGCTACTGGACCTTGCCTGACAAAGAAGTGAAAATCAAGTATCCACCGATAAGAACAGTCGAGCGCTGGACATGGCATGACCTGAGAGGTGGGAGTTAGGTAGGTACCTATCCGCTGGAGCGGGCATGCCGTAAGACGGGGAGGGTGGGGACAATACCCCAAGCCCACTGAAGCGGACGCCGTCGTGCCGGGCCATAAAAAGTGGTCGTGAAGGGAGGGAGAAGCGATAGAGGCTGCCGTAGCCAAGATGCGGAGGAGATGGAGGCTGCCGTAGCCAAGATGCGGAGGCGATGGAGGCTGCCGTAGTCAAGATGCGGAGGAGATGGAGGCTGCCGTAGTCAAGATGCGGAGGAGATGGAGGCTGCCGTAGCCAAGATGCGGAGGAGATGAAGCTGCCGTAGCCAAGATGCGGAGGAGATGGAGGTTGCCGTAGCCAAGATGCGGAGGAGATGGAGGTTGCCGTAGCCAAGATGCGGTGGAGATGGGGGCTGCCGTAGTCAAGATGCGGAGGAGATGGAGGCTGCCGTAGCCAAGATGCGGAGGAGATGGAGGCTGCCGTAACCAAGATGCAAAGAAAAAGTAGATGACATGGCATTCACGCAGTGCTTGTGAGCTAATCTCGTCACAAAGCATCGCTATAATT
>LQNS02277100.1:7347408-7383237 GCA_001587735.2 Parhyale hawaiensis
GTAGCCAAGATGCGGAGGAGATGGAGGCTGCCGTAGCCAAGATGCGGAGGAGATGGAGGCTGCCGTAGCCAAGATGCGGAGGAGATGGAGGCTGCCGTAGCCAAGATGCGGAGGAGATGAAGGCTGCCGTAGTCAAGATGTGGTGGAGATGGAGGCTGCCGTAGCCAAGATGCGGAGGAGATGGAGGCTGCTGTAGCCAAGATGCGGAGGAGATGGAGGCTGCCGTAGCCAAGATGCGGAGGAGATGGAGGCTGCTGTAGCCAAGATGCGGAGGAGATGAAGGCTGCCGTAGTCAAGATGTGGTGGAGATGGAGGCTGCCGTAGTCAAGATGCGGAGGAGATGGAGGCTGCCGTAGCCAAGATGCGGAGGAGATGGAGGTTGCCGTAGTCAAGATGCGGTGGAGATGGAGGCTGCCGTAGCCAAGATGCGGAGGAGATGGAGGCTGCCGTAGTCAAGATGCGGAGGAAATGGAGGCTGCCGTAGCCAAGATGCGGAGAAAAAGTAGATGACATGGCATTCACGCAGTGCTTGTGAGCTAATCTCGTCACAAAGCATCACTAGATAAATGCATGGATCTCAACTAGCTAACACACGGTAAAATTCTTCAACATGGTAGCGAAATCTGGCCGGGAATATTACAGATTTTGATCAACTTACTGTTAAAGGCCTACTCTGTCTAAATAATGCTGTGACCGTAAATGTGCAACACTTCCATCAACTCGCGATTCTTTTATACTGAACGTTGGTGCCGGACTAGGTACATACATATTTATTGTCAGTGTGTTGTTGATCTCCACCAACTCGCGGCAATTGCTACAGTGCTGGTGCTCGACTATGGTCACAATCCTCCTGATCTCCAACAACTCGCGGCCATTAGCCTACTACAACCTCGGTTTGGCCTTTCATTGTGTTCCTCGTGTGGAAGTTTTGTTTACAGCAGATATTGGGAACATGTGAACGCCGATGTTCATTGAACTTGAGAGGCAGCCTTGATAAGCTGTACGTGCGTAACGCGCCACTGATAACACTACGATATGAGGTGCCCTCCAGTCCAACGTTTTTATCTCTGAAGCATCACTTCAGTTTGTTATCATTTAATTCAAGTGTTTTCTAATGTCACATAGGCGCAAGTGCTAGTAGAAAAGCTGCAATGGTGATTGAAAGGCAATTGGTTGTGCAAATTCATAAATGCATAAGTTGAAATTGAAATCTTTTTCTTTTTATTTTCGCTTTAGTAGCTGCGTATGGGGTTAACTAAATAAGGTGACCTAAGTTAGCTAGGTTCCAGTTCATAATTATAGTCTCACTATTGATGATATCAATTAAGCAATAATAATAGTAACTGTAATTTATCTCGAAAATATTCAACTATCGGTAGTTTTAATAAAATTTGATTTTGTGGGCCAATCACTATTAACCATAGTGTTGCTGCTGGTGGTGATGCTAGTGATGCTGACGATAGTTACACTTGTAAAGATGAGAAGACGGCGGTAGCGGTCTCAATGAATTAGTTGATGACGTGGTGTTGATGATGGTTGTACTAGGGGAAGAAGTGAGTGGTTATGACGGTGGTGGGGAGGTAACACACTACACCACACAGTCGACCGTGTGGTGACACCGCACGCTGCACCCTCCGCCGTCTGCAGCAGCTGCTCTCCTCTCATTTCCTGCTTTTTTCCTTCTCAATTGCCGCTCCTTTCCCGACCTTTTCCAGCGCTGGAAAAATACCAGCAGCTGATGATTGTCGGTAGCAAGGATACCGCACCGTTCGCTTCTCTCTTGCTATTTATTTTTGAGCAAAAAGGGTTACCTATCTTGCGTCGGGTTCCCATGACAGTCAAGTGAACGAGTTTGATCGGCCACGCGTCCCAATACGTGGCTGTGTCCGAGGAAGTGACACGAAAAAGTGTAGTTCACCTAGCTTTAGTTCACTCCAGGTTGGAAGCGAAAACTAATGTGGTTCAAATGCTTCAACAAAACAGGCTTAATTATCAGGGCCAAGGAATATAGGTATTTCTTTGCAGTAAATATAGCCCGTATAACTTGGTCATCTTCTCAAACCAATATGCTCTTGGTGGATTTCCTTGGCATACGTGAAATATATATGTACATTGTACATGCACAGTTTTAGGGATTGTCCTAAAGCCAACACGGTTTCTCTTATACCGATGGAAAAACCTGCTCGGCCGCGTTAGAGTAGCACGAATGCTGGACATTTTCGTGCTGCACGAGCACGCCAAGGCAGGCAGTGCTCGTCAGTGCACGGTAAGACGTGCTGGCGTTGGGACACCACTTTTCTGAGTGATGTAGGTAATATATGCCAAATTATGCGTTGATTTGTTATACAAGAATAGTGTATAGATTATAAAAATTGCTATGCGCTAAGCTTTACCGGGTTGAGTTGCAATATACTTTTTTATGCATTGCGTTTGCTTGTAAAAAGTTTACATGCCAATTTTAACAAAAAGTTGTTACATTTCACCCCGCGCTTTCCTTCGTTCAATTTTATTCTGTTTTTTATTCTATTATTGTAATTAATAATAGTCTCATTATAGATTTATTATTTGGTGTATCCATCCCTGTAATATGGAACTAAGGTATATGTTTATTGCAATAGGGCGTAGGCCTATGTAAAAGAGTAGAAGGATAGAACAAGTTTCACTTAGTGTACTACTGCAATTTAGCTACTTACCGTATGCGACGGAAATTTCTCACATGACTAAAAACAAAAGCTCCATTTTGTTGCAGTAGTATTTTCATCACTCCGCACTGACTGCATCATGGCTGCAGGTCGCTGACCGGGATTTTTTTTTATTGCAAGCATCTTTTTCCAGTGACGCTTCATTCCGGCAAATCCGTTAGTTATTTATGAATATCTGCACTTAAACGTTTATGCATACGAAACAATATCACTCTGTATTCGCTATAATGGTTTTTGTCGCAATTACCGTAATTTTTTCTTTACGGCTGTAATCCCTCGCCCCAATTCTTGTTACGTTACCGACCCTCACCCTCCTAAGCTACGGCCCCTGCATCTGACGCCCCTCCCCCCTCTCTTCCCATTTGTCGTCTCCCCCGCCTTTGATGTCTCTCTCACCCCTCTCCGCCCCTCAGCTGTTGCCAGGGCAACACGCTCGTTGTACCTTTTTCATCTGAAAAATTTCCACTTTTGCTCTGCGCGTTTGATGCAGTGGTGCACTATGTCTGGTGTGGTGCACTGCAGTGCATCAAATGCTGGTGCACAGTGTCTGGTGTTATGTGCACTGCATCAAGTGCTGGTGCACTGTGTCTGGTGTTGTGCGGTGCATCAAATACTGGTGCGGTGCGCTGCTGTATCTGTCCATCCGTGTCTGTCTGTCCAAACCTCTTTGAGCGAAACGTCTCCCTCCTGTTCAGACTCACTGTCCTGTGTGACTTGGGCGCTCCGGCCAGGGTTTCTGTCAACTCTGATCCACACTTTTGCATTTTCTATGCCATGGCCTTGCAGTTAGTTCAGTGAGCTGGGACATTGTGGGGCACGGACTAGGCGATCCGGACGTATATTGGTTCTAGTGTCGGTCGCTTCACTTCATAGCTTTCGAATGTTCCATTTGTGTCCGCACAGGCACTATTTCAATTTTTGTATCCATACAAGCTCAGTTTTAATTTTGAACCATGTTAGCCTTGGCACAATTCTAATTTTGCGTCCATGCAAGCGCAGTTTTAATTTTGCATCCATCTAAGCACAATTTTAATGTCTCGTCCAAACCAAACATTAACCTAAATATTAGCCGTCATAGCAGATGGCTTAACTAGTGTCACTAGTCAAATTTTTGACGTAGTTTCACGGTTCGGGAAAGTAGGTAACAACTGAGAAAGCAGTGCACATATAATGTTGTTTAAAGAAATGCAGCAACGCTGTCGAGCGCTGTAAAGTGAAACCTCAGGAGAGAATGCTATCGTGTGCAGCGGGCTTAATAGGCCTATAGCTAGATTCACGGAATGGCTAACCCTGTTAAGGGTGGCTGCTTACTGTTGCTATTTTTTGTGAGGGGCTTAAACTGAGACTTCAATAGGCTAATATGCAAGTCTTTGTCAATACATGGTTGAGTATTAACCGATTCCTGGCTCTCGACTCCGAGTTGTCACTGGGAGTGGTCTTTCCGGGCATTCTTCTGCCGAATAATTAATTTAATCAACCTTTTAAGTTCAAGCTTTCGTTTCCTTAGCAATCTATCGTTAGTTGTTTGTTAGTTCGGAGGTTCACGAAATAGCTAGGTCTTCAAGTGACTTACAAAAAAGTTTTGGTAGGTAATTGCGGTTTTTCAGGTGAAAGACTTCTTTCGTGCCGAAATTTTGAAAATTTCGGTTTTTTCAAATTAACATGATGATAGCTGGGAGCTCCTACTGAAACTGTCGGCCGATTAAGCATGAAAGCGATGGAAATGTAATTATATAAATACATACTACTGTAAATATGGAAATATTGTATTTAATATGGTAGTCGAATGTAAAAAAAAAATAAAATGATGAATTTTAGTCAAACCACCTACCCCATGCTGCCCGAAGAAAATTTTTTTTTTTTCACTGTATTGAGAAAGTACAAAATAAAGTAAATGCTTCCGATGGTGCGAGTTTATTCATCGAAATAATAATATAAATTATAAACTCTCGCTACCCAAACCACAAGCCCATTGGTTAACTAATCTAATCGACTTTGGCACGCCAATCCGTGCGTGCTTATTCGCCGCACATTCCAATGTGCTGTTGGGCTCCGAAGTGCCACCAACTGACCTCAGCAATGCGTTTACTAATTCAGTGCACGCCTTGGCAGGTATCGAGTTCTTTGTCCACTGTCTCTACACGGGACACTCTGTGCAGACACCTGGTGAATTGTTGATATCAAACTGCACTGCTTCTGCACGCTGTTTACGTTGCCGGCGAGTTGCTTTTGTGCACATCGCTTCCATTTTTGTGGGACTTAGCTTATAATTCCCATAACGAACTATGTCCAAGTATTTGGTCAATATTAAAACGTGCTTGCATGCTTTTCTACACTTTGGCTACATTTTTTTTCTTGTAACTTATAATTCTAGTAACGAACTATGTCCAAATATTTGTTCAGTATTAATAATGCTAGAAATGCTTTTCTAGTAAATTCTACACTTCGGTCATTTTTTTTTTTTTTGTGCGGTAACTTATAATTCACTTAACGAACTATGACCAAATATTTGGGTATTTTAATTATTGATGTGCTGTTTCTGCAACAAATAGGTTTACTTTTTTGTGTTTATTGGTAGAAACAAAACGGGCGGGCGATAGTTAAATAAAAAAAAAACTTCACTGTTTATGACGATCAAAGTAAGTGCATATTACCGAGGTCCGCCACTCCTATATATATATATATATATAATATATATATACAATCGCACCTTCAGCAATGCATGGTCGTTCATCTGAACTACTGTAGGTACTTTCCAGGGGTATCTTTGGTTACCGTACCGACTTTGACTGTGTCCCCACCTCGGGGGGCACAGGATGATCCATAGACCATAAGGTTAGGTTAGTTAAGTTCACCCATCCAATGTTATGGGGAGCAGCGACCCCAGACGAATTTTGTAAGTTACCGAAGCCATTAGCTAGGGCCATCGACATGTCTGTCTTTCGTGCCCACTTTGCTTCCTTCCGTTTTCATGCCCCTACTGATGATGCTTTGTTCTGTTCTTCCTCTTCTTTCCGGTCATGCTGTTTCCATGCGCGTTGATCCACTCTCGTACTACATGTCTCTTCCCTTTCCTCTCTTGGATCACCATACCAGTTGTGTGTAGGAACCCTTACACTACTAGCTACAAATATAAAGGCACTTTCACTGGGCCATCGCTGCGAGCTGAATTTCCGCCCTCAAGTTGGGCGTGCTCTAACATAGTGTAGCCCCGGTATATATATAGTTATCAAATCGTGTAACCGAAGCTGCCACGTTTTTTATGTTGGACGGATAAAGGCACGGATTTTTTTATTTCACCCCCGCTCGGCGATGCTCCGTGCATGGGTTCCCCGTTCAGCCTTCGCTAGCTTTCGATGCCTCAATTACAACCCGCTGTAGCGAGGCGCTACCCATTCGGAAATTTATAGGCAATTATCCGATACCGCTCACTATTTATCTACTCCAAGGCAGCCGATAAATGCCTATAAATTTCCGATTGAGAAGCAGTGCTGTATCGGCAACAGTGAGGGACGCGATCGCACTCGTGTTCCGGCGTCCCATGATCAGTGGCTGTTTGGGCTCAGTGTCTTTCTCCGACTCTCGCCGTCGTAACGGTTGTGTAATGCTGTGGGATGTGGGTTTCCAAACAGCATACTTTGTTACACAGCGCTTCGTTCTGTTCCTTTTATTTTTACTCTCTATGTTTTTATATTTTCGGTGGCTGTTCATCTTCTTTTTTGTGCACTAGTTAGAATTTTCTTGTCATCGATTTGCATTCCTTTTCCTGCGTGCTTTTCTACATCGCATTTTCTTCATTAGCTCTGTAATGGGGACATTGAGTCTTGTTTCTGATACTTTTCTACGTCTAAAACAGATGCGATATTTTAATTCTAATAAAGAACTCATCATTTCCTATGGTTGAGACTTAAGGTCGCGTTCGTGCTTGTTCTTCCATTATGTAAACAAGAATTTCCTCTGGGCAAGATTTCATCATTTATTGCTATTCTCTTTCATTTGAACACGTTTTGTTTTCTGTTACGGTTGTCATTCCAATAAGAACAGTTTTGTCTTCCATTTCCTTTCCGATTCTAAGAAAAGCCTTTAATTTCTAATTCTTATTTATGATGGCTAGCTATTTGATCTTCGCTTCATTTCCTAGTTTCAATAAGATCCATTAATTTGACGGTAACTGTCTTTGCAAGCCGATTCACTTGGCATGTGAACATGTAGAGTTCAAGAGCGCACTGTTCTTCAATAGATATATTTATGTTGTCGGACCGAAGAGAACATCATCTATAGCCTAGCGACATTTCGTATGAATTATAGGACCTTTAACAGCTATGAATTTGTACGGCTTATTCAGTTTAAAAATTGCACCTTATTAAAATTGAACGGCTCATTTTTCCCAAATCAAATATTTCTATTCACCCTACTGTTAAAACTCTTTCATGTTCTGTTCATTTCCTAATAATTGTACTCGGCAGGTAAGTCTTTCGATGAATAATAATGAGGGGGACTTGTTCAATTAGCACGCACACAATCTGATAACCTACGGTACAGCGCGAGGCCTTCTTTATGTTCTCTGTTCCAAAGCCTATTCCTAATAACACAAATGATTGAGTGATGGAAACGCTTATCTTAAACGGTGCTCCAGTTGCCATGTGCCCTGCGTGATTAAGTGCACCAGTGAGTGCTGCACCGCCGCAGTTATTGATTGGTGGAATTTGTTGCACTTCGACTGCCACCGCCGCCGGCGGTCTGTTGAATATTTGAAAATGGGTGCACCGCCGCCGGGACGTAGTGCGGCGGCGGCGGGAAAATGGGACGGTGTTGTGGCAGTGGGACGGTCGGGTCGGAGCGGTGGGACAGTGTTGGACGGCATTGGAATGGTTGTGGTCGGTGGGACGGCGGGAATTGGCAAGGGCCTAACGAACGGAAGTTGCAAGAGAAAAAAAAATGAAGAGAAGAGTGAAAAAGGCCCGAAAGAGGAAAAATGAGAGCAAGGCGGGAAGATTAAGGAAAGTGAAACAGAAAAAGAAAAGGAAGAAAAAGAGGTTGAAAAATAGCAAGGAGAAAGTGGGAAAATGGGGAAAAGAGGAAAACAAGCGCGAAGGGGTAGAGTGCAGGAGATGGCATGGGAGGGAAGATGTGTAGAAAAGGAAAGGACGACGAAAAGAGGATAGCAGGGAAATGGGCTAAGATTTTAGGCAGAATAACGGAGTGGGGAAAGAGTGAGGCACGTGAGAGGGAAAATAACAGAGGGTAAGGCTCGAAAAAGCAATAAATGAGCTAAAAAAATAGGACTAGCAATAACAAAAAGCCTTTAGTAAAGATGGAAGAGAGCGGCAATACTAAAATACAGAACGAAGAGATAAGGGAAAACCTGTAGAAGCTGAGCGATGATCACAGGGATGACATAAGAGATGACGAGGAACTGGAGGAGCTCTAAAACTCGTCGTTACGACCGACGATGTTGGCCAGAGGTCTGCTGGTAGGCATACCAAGGAGGCCGTCTCGTTCCTGAGATTTGTTCTAGCTGCCAGTCTGTAATCTGAGTCTCTGCTCAACTTTGCTCAGATTTCGTTGAGCTTTCTCCCAAAAATGCAAGCTTTTCTGTTTTCGAGATTTGCCGTTCGTTCCAGTTTGCATTCTGTGCGCAAATTTTGTAAGATCTTGGTAGGTTTTGACAGTAAAACGTAAGCTGGTAGTTTGTCTAGATTTGCTGTATATGCCAGTCTGTAATCTCTGGATAACTTTGCTCAGATCTCAGTGAGCTTTCGTCACAAAATGGAATCCGGAGGCTTTTTTGGAATTTGCTATGTAGGTATGTGAGCCAAACTGTAATCTGTGCATAAATTTGGTTAAATCTAGGCGAGATTTTGCAACGGGACGCACGGAGTCGCAGGTTTTCTCATGTTCCAATCCATCCAAAACTTTTCTAATATCTTATTTTCGGCTTCAAAATGTCGTCCGGTTCCTGATTCTAGATAGAATATAGTAAAAAAAAACTTTCCGTAGCAGCATGTACATTGTCTTTCAGAACTGAATGGTCTTTAATATATTTTTGGGCTGAGCAACAAAAAATGGTATACAGCTTTGAGAAAAGTTTGTAATTTAGTAATAATTTTCTTCAACACCCCGACTTACAATCACGTACTGTTTACTAAGAAGCGAGGTGATTCCATTATGTAATTTTAACTATGTGTTGCGCTTACCACTACGCAATTTCACGAAAATAGCTTACCTGCATGGAAAAAAAGGGATTCCTGCAGGGAAAAAAAGCTTAGCTGCAGAGAAACAATTTAGTTGAACAACCAAGCTTATAATGACGCAATTAATTAACAAATGATGAAGTTCACGGTAAGGCAATTTTTTCTAACGAAGCTTACCGTGACGCAATTTTCATGAATAGCCAAGTTTTTACAACACAACTTTCTTCAACAACCAAGCTTACTATGACGCAATTTTTATAAACAATGTAGCTTTTTATAGCGCAAGTTTCTCATAGAAACCAGCTGGCCAAACTCCTCTTTCCCTTAATTTAACTGAGAACTTATAATAATAATACCTTTATTAATTAAGAATGCAATTACTAATACGGCAGTAGGTTCACATTTAGGCCTACTTCGACTTAGTTTACACGTCGCCTTCCCCTTCTCCCCTAAAAAAAGTGCGAAATAGAACGATTTCGTCTAATATATACATACAATATAATGCTTTATATTTTGAATGGCACAAGTTAGGACTTTCTGCTCTATACTAAGCTTTGCGCGCCTTCGAGGCTCGACTTCTCCGGAACATCGGACCGAAGCTTTGACTCTGTCGTTTCGAATGGCGTTGCAGTGCCGGAGCAGCAACCCTATAACATTCGGCAGGCAAGAAATTCTATTTAGCTGAGCTAGACTGACTTTTTGAAAACCGTAAGACTAATTGAGGGATGATATGACTAGTGCAGTACGGTAACTCCCGTAGGTATTATTAAAGCGTTACTATACAATAGCTCATAGAGTGCCGGGGCGTATGTTCCGGTGTCTCTTTGGGAATGGGCCAATTGGTTCGTCTACTGCCGCCTATGTAATCTACTCAGCCCTCCAATTGATCAAAAATCAACGCCTGAACGTCCATTCTACGGGTCGAAGGTAGAACATCTATCTAAAGTTTTGGACCAGCCAACCCACGAAATTCTAATGTCAGCGCCCATCATGCGCTCCTAAATTAGGAATAAAATAAATAGGTTTTATTAGGTACACATATATATATATATATATTTATAGGCACACAAGGAAGAGCTTATTACTCGAGTTAGGTACTGTAGACACCAAGGTCGAGTTATACCATCTTCAACAAACTACACTGCATTGCGGTCCCAAGTCAGCTTTACTATCCAATAGCTATACAGCAGAATTGCCTTTCTGGACAGTATACAGCACTGCTCGCGCAAGGCCTAAGTGCGTAATACGACACCATAGGCCGCATAGGCACCGAACCTTGGACCTGGGCTTCTTCCCCCGGACGTCACTTCTCATTTTCTAGTACCTTCATGACCGTTCGCAGTGATGTTATTTTTACGTACGTGAAGCATGGCATTGAATTTCAGCCGTTCAAAACATTCCAACGCCGTTCATAATGGTATTATTTCTATCAGCATGGAAAATGGTATTGAATTTCAGTTGTTCAAGGCAGTGGTATACGTGCTGGATTGATTGTGTGTGGTTTGTACCTACGTGCGATAGTCAACTTTTTCTTTATCTAGATTTGCTTCCTCATCTCCAACTTTAAATTGTCTTCCTCTAACTTGGTCTAGCCTCTATGTTTTACCAGATTTTGTTTATTTGAATATTTTTATTCCTCATTATTTTACATTTATTCATTGTTTCTTTGCCTCTTTCTCTTTATTTTTATCACTTTTAGTTGTATCTCTAGTTCTGAATCGTATTCGTTTCTGATGGCTTTCTTCGTTTCTGTTTCTTCCTGTTTTCTCTCTATTTTAATTTCTTCATTTTCCCTAATTCTTTGTGTATTTCTCTTTATCTCCCTCACTATTTCCCTTTCTCGCCGACTGCGAGCCGCCCCCAGGCAGCCTGCGTCCCTCGGCTGTCAGTTACCCTCGTCTCTTCCCAGCTGGCCGAGGGGAAGCCCCTCACGGGCCTCCTTCGTCTAGCTCACGTCGCGAGAGGGACGAATTGTTGCCTCGTGTGTTTTGTACCTTTTGTGCCTCTCTAGCCTTTTGAGCTTCTAGCCTGTTGAGCCTCTAGCCTTTTGAGCCTCTAGCCTTTTAGCCTCTACCCTTTTGAGACTCTACCCTTTTGAGCCTCTAGCCTTTTGAGCCTCTAGCCTTTTAGCCTCTACCCTTTTGAGACTCTACCCTTTTGAGACTCTAGCCTTTTGAGCCTCTAGCCTTTTGAGCCTCTAGCCTTTTGAGCCTCTAGCCTTTTGAGACTCTATCCTTTTGAGCCTGGTTAGCTTTTTTGCCTTTTGTATTATCACTTGCGCCTTTTGTGTCGCTAGTTCCTCTTCTATTTATTCATTTATTCTTAATATTTCTGTTGTGTACGGTATGTTTGATATCTTGTGTGGGTTGCGCAACGTGTGCATCTCGCCGTACCGTGTGATTTTTCTGCTACCGATTGTTTTCAGCTACTATATATATATATACTGGTCTTTGAGAACAGCCTTACCAGCTTTACCAAGCAACTGACGAACTTTTTCGCAGGACTACCACTATGAAAGTAACAATATTATGTAACTTGAGCGTTGAAAGCGTAACTAACCCTAATGTTAAAAAAAAAAAATTTTCTTGTAGCTATTATACCACCACCGCCTACACCAGGGCTTACCGCTGCGTCTCTTTTTCTTTAATTCTGTTTCCCATTCTCTGTTGTTTCTATTACTGTTTTGCCTGCCCCTGCCTATGTTTTCCTTCCATTTTCTATGTATTTCAATTTCGTTATACATACGTTTTCATGTCCTTCATGTCCGCTTTTTAGTATTTTCTCGTTTTACATCGTTTTTGTCACCTTCCTCCTTTATGCCTGGGTTTTATGCTTCCAATTTACCTTTATTTTCTATTATTTCTATCTTTAATTTTCATTTTCTGCCAATTTATCTGTTTTTACTCTTTCTTTTTGGGTACTAGTCCGCTATGTAGACCTTTCTTTTTTACACAATCTTATCACCTAGGTTCGATTTTTTTATTTAAATTATTTGACACCCGTACTCTTCATTATAAACTACGTGCCGAGTACCTACATGAAAATAGAAATTTTGAGCTAAATAATAATACATGGGACGTACCTATATGAATGACTACCTTTACTTACAGTGCGGTATCTTCTTCATATTCTATTCCCTTATGTTGCTAAATTTAACTTGTTAGATTATAATTTTGCAAGCCTTCCTATCAACTAGTGTATTTATTTCATAAATCCTGCTAACAATGTTTCGATCTGATCTTCCTTTTCTTGCGCAACTTGCTGTTTCCATGCGCGTTGATCCTGTGTGGGAACACCCTCATGCATGGTCTCCACGCTTATATCGACATACTACATGTCTCTTCATCTCTTGAAACTCCATCACACTAGCTATAAGGCGATTTAAACTGATACCAAATTTATTCTAAAAATAATTTATATATACCTATTCTCTTCCTTTACTCCTCTGTTTACATTTTCCTCCGTCACTTATATTTTGTAGCCTATTCAATTCCCTTACTTTCACTTGTATTCGCTTTTGTTATTCTCCACTCCCTTTCTGTACCTTAATTTCCCGTGCTCTTGTTCACCATACCGCACCTCCTCCTCCTCCATCTTGCCACCACCCTCCCCCAGCCCTCCCTAAAGTAACCCTAACCTCTCCCCTTATCGGTCACACACGCCGCACCCTCCCTGGGAACCATGGGAGGGAGGTGTAACCTTTTCCGGGCCCTAGGGAAGCCTTGAACCCTTCTGCTGCCTGAACCTTTTTGGACCCTCCCAACCCTTGCCTGCGTTCCTGCCCCTCTATTGGCTCTCACTTTTTAGGCATTATTTTAATTCCTTTTGTTGCAGCTTTAGTTCGCAGTCCTAGTGCACTCTAGTGATGACTTGGGCGATGCAACAAAATTTCGTGTTATTACCGACCAGCTTTTGAGCATTTAATACTTACCTTTGTACAATATACATGTATAGATATTGGGCTTATACTGTGGTTAAAATGCTTGCGAAGTATTATAATCAAAGCATTTCTCTGTACAGTATAAGATAAATTAAAAATATTGAAAGAGTTCAGTTCATAATAATCACATAACTATCTCCTTTCTTGCATTTACGTTATATTTCTATACATGTTACCTCTTCGTTTCCTTCGTCGTTCGTTAGTTTCACTTCAGCTTCGCTTCGTCGCAATTCCTCTTTATTTTTTTTTGTCGTTCTTGCTTCATGCGTTAAATCGTCGGCGGCTCCCACGCTTCGTCGCTCCGGTGGCGTTGACCCCCCCGAGCCTGACTGTACGCGTGACTGACAGTCATGCTGACTGTACGCTTGACTGACAGTCCTGCTGACTGTACACCTGTCTGACAGTCATGCTGACTGTACACATGTCTGACGGTCATGCTGACTGTACACATGTCTGACGGTCATGCTGACTGTACACATGTCTGACAGTCATGCTGACTGTACACATGTCTGACGGTCATGCTGACTGTACACATGTCTGACAGTCATGCTGACTGTACACATGTCTGACGGTCATGCTGACTGTACGCGCGACTGACAGTCATGCCGACTGTACGCATGTCTGACAGTCCTGCTGACTGTACGCGTGACGGACAAAACTACGCTCATTCATTTGGCGGAGCGTTACATCACCCACCGATAGCGTTAGTGGCCGAATAACATACCTATCGGTAGATAAATAGCCGTAGATAGCGGTGCAGTGAGGCGTAGGTAGATATCGATCAGTTAGAGTAGATGAAGTCCAGTGCCAGAAAGGCCTATTCCCTGAGTGAAGTTGAAGCCTAGGCCTCAGGTCATGCTAATTCATTGTCAATAGTAGTGAAGCGTGAGCGCTGCGTACGTGCACGGCAGTGAGAATACGTGTTTTCCCAAAGCCAGCGCGCTTTCCCGTGCCACGATGCTCATTACCTACCTTGACGGGCTCATTCAGCTCGGAAACTGCGATTCTTTCCGTTGTTGCCTTGGAAAGCGATCTGGTTTTGAGATACCGCTTTTTCCCAGTTTAAATATTGGTGTCCAGTAGAGCGTATCTCTATCGTCCTCAGACTGGACTATTTCACTACAAAGGATTCCGTCTTCTAGTGCTTTCCTGTGGCGGTAAAAGGCCTTTTAGTGGGGTAGTAACCAGGCATTTCAGGCGGTCCAGAAACAGCGTAACCCAAGAACTGTGTTACACCTTTCATTCCCACCGTAACACATTGTGTTACACTTCATTGCTATTCTGTGAGAGCGGCAAATTAATTCCGAAAGGAAGGATTAACTTAAATCTAATCTACAAAAATACAATCTACAATAACTTAAACACCATTAAGACCACGCTCCTGCCAGAAGGAAGTTTCAAGCAATGCTATTCCTACGTGAAACTGAAATTTTAATTGGACCGTATAGGGTTAACCCAGTTTTAACCGGGCTATGTTGTCTCCCAAAAAGAAGTTTTTTTTTTAATCTAGAAGTATAGGCCTACAATAGTACAATAAAAACAGCTTTGTAGCAAAGCAACACAACCGAAAGTACGCTCATAAGTTGATCGCACGCTTGTATAGTGTGCACCCGGCGTTATTTATACGCACACCCATGTAGGTACGTACATGCAAACCTACACTCACATCTATTCACCTATATGCACTCACATACGCACACACCTGCACGGTTTGCTCAAGTGTAGGTGATGGCTGCTGCAACAGCTGCTACTGTTACACCAGGTGTGCTGTGTAGGCTCTTACCTGATATGAAACAGCCTTTTAGCTCCGTGTTTTTTTTTTTCATTTTTTTTTTTTTTTTGTCCATCTAAAATAAAGTGGATGAAATTTGACTTTTCATTTTCCTGTATTTTGAAAATTTAATTTCATCCACGTGTTTTAGGGGTTTCACATATTTTCAGGCATCTCACGTGCTTTCTCTGTGTTGCACGTATCTTCTTTGAGTATTTGCGTGTTTTCTATGCGTTGCATGTATTTTGTTTGACTTCAACGTGTTTTCTTTCTACTGCACGTATTTTCTATTTTCTACGTGTTTTCTCTGGGTTGCCCGTATTCTCTATGATTTTTCCGTGTTTTTTTTTTTTTGCACGTTTTTTTATTTTATTCGTGTTTTCTTAGTTTGTGTTGCACGTATTTTCTATTATCGCTACGTGTTTCTTTGTGTTGCACTTATTCTGTTTGTCTTCACGTATTTTATTGTATTGCGTGCATTATCCTTCTTTCACGTAGTGCCTACTTTCTTTGTATTTCCCGTATTTTCTTGGTGTTTTCGTATTATCTTCGTGTTTCTTGTATCTTTCTGTATCTCACATAGTTTCTTTGTCTTCCAATTATTTTTTTTGTTTTTTCAATTATTTTCTATATATGTGCTTGACGTATAGTATTCGTCGTGTTTCGCTCTCGTTCTTTACACTTTACGTTTCTCGTCCATTGCACCTGTACCGTAGCTACTTTCTTGTATTCCGCGTGTTTTTTTTATATATCACTTTATCTCTATGTCTCACGTATTTCCTAATATCTTAAGTTTTTTTATGTACCGCGCTTCGCATATTTTTTCTTATTTCGCACATTTCATCTATTTCATTTATTTCCAACTAGCCAACGTAGGTGGGTATTTCCTGCTATGGCCTGTACCTACAATGGCTAAAGGCCTGGTTAAAATCTTGTGTCTCTTACCAATTAATTTCGTCCTACTGGGGTATCTTGACAACAAAGTTTATCCTCCGTTCTTTCCTATTTGCCTAGTCCCTTCAAATTTGATTCACATTTTCTTTATAGTTCTTGTTCCTTATGATCGTATAGTGGCTACACGGATAGAGTCCTGTTCACCTTCTAAACAATGTTTTCAATTCTTTTTAATTGTATCAATAAAATTTATTTAGACTTCGCTGTACTGTAGAGCCTTAGTGTGCGCTATTTGTACGGTGTATGTAGGTTGGCAGTGTGCGTTTGTAGGTACACAGGGCTTAGGTGTACGTGCGACCCACGCATCGTGACTCTTCACACACAACTAAAGCGCTATATTGCGCTGGCAGTAAGCGCTAGCTTTGCGCAGCATTTCCCCGTTTACCAGTTGAAGGGAGACGCTCTCCTTCGCCCTGTGCCAGAGTTTCCCCTCTATGGGGAAAAAGAGGGGAAACCCTCAGAGCCAGAGGACTTATTTCCCTTCGACGATAGACTTATATTTAACTCCTCTAGCGAAGCGAATAATACTAGGTGTCCCACTGAAATTTCGGCTGCTAACTCGTGTACTATGGCCTTAGGTAGGTACAGAAATGGCAGGAATAAACATGTGTTTACATATGGTTCGGTTTATTGCAAACATGATTATGGCATGCCTTAACGGGCATATCATTGTACTTGTTAGTTCAGTTTGTTGTAAACATGTTTGTGCCCTCACGGGCAGCAAAAACTACAATAGTTTACTTATTGGTTCACTTTGTTATCGTAAGCATGTTTGTGACGCCCGTGCGGGCACTATCGGTAACAGTATACGTGGTACCAGTAAACTATCTAGGCTATGTGACATACCCGTGGTCCAGGTGTAATATTTATGCCTATGAGATTGGTTCGGTGATTATTCTAGCCGAACAGATGTTGACTGGGCCTTTTGTCTCCCCTGAAGCTTACATTCCTCTTTTTTTTTTTTTTTTTTTTGAACGCGATTATAGGAAAACCGGACCTCGCTCGCCTAACCTTACCTAATATTTGGAATCGTTATCGAATTATCTAACATTTGAGCTTTATGTAATCCTTTCATGATTTATAGTATTTTGAGCTCGCCCTGCCCAAAAAAAGATTTACTTTGAAAAAGCCTGAACTGTAAGTTTTAGGAGTGAGTCACTCATTCTTTATTAACCTAAGATATCCATTTAGGTAGGTCGCGTGTTCTACCAAGACTGGACACATTTTGCTTGGTTAATTCCAGTCCCTACTAGCCTCGATCTCACTTCAACCATTTCCGTTTGGGTACGTTCGAAATGTCCAGCCATTTCCTGCTGCTTGGGCTCCCTTTCTCGCAAGATACCTTGTTGGCACTGTTGCGTCATACACATGTTTGTGCGTCATCTCGGCACTGTTGCGTCATACACATGTTTGTGCGTCATCTCGGCACTGTTGCGTCATACACATGTTTGTGCGTCATCTCGGNTTTTTTTTTTTGTTTTTCTTTTTTTTTTTTTTTTTTTTTTTTTTTTTTTTTTTTTTTTTTGAGCGCAATTATAGGAAAACCGGACCTCGCTCGCCTTACCTTACCTAATATTTGGAATCGTTATCGAATTATCTAACATTTGAGCTTTAAGTAATCCTTTCATGATTTATAGTATTTTGAGCTCGGCCTGTCAAAAAAAAAAATGGACTTTGAAAAAGCCTGAACTGTAAGTTTTAGGAGTGAGTCACTCATTCTTTATTAACCAAGATATCCATTTAGGTAGGTCGCGTGTTCTACCAAGACTGGACACATTTTGCTTGGTTAATTCCAGTCCCTACTAGCCTCGATCTCACTTCAACCATTTCCGTTTGGGTACGTTCGAAGCATCCAGCCATTTCCTGCTGCTTGGGCTCCCTTTCTCGCAAGATAACTTGTCGGCACTGTTGCGTCATACACATGTTTGTGCGTCATCTCGGCACTGTTGCGTCATGCACATGTTTGTGTGTCATCTCGGCACTGTTGCGTCATACACATGTTTGTGCGTCATCTCGGCACTGTTGCGTCATACACATGTTTGTGTGTCACCTAGGTACTGTTGCGTCATACACATGTTTGTGCGTCATCTCGGCACTGTTGCGTCATGCACATATATTGTGTCTCATCATGGCTCGGTTGTATCATGCACGTTTACGTGCGTCATACACAGTTGTGCGCGTCTTCTTGTCGCTGCTGCGACGGTATCACTTAAACGTGCGTCGTTGCACACGCTACCATTGACACTTTATATGGTGTCACAGATTCTTTATATGTGTCTCAGATTTCCAAATAGCTAGTCCTGAAAACATCAATTAACTTTTGTTCACAGACCAAAGTTCTTAATGGAAGTGGTACAATTTTTCCACACGGAAAGTTTTTCCCTCGCTGTAAAGAAATTAAAATTTGTTTTGAACGATTAGATGAACTGGCTGCATCACTTGGGGAAATTATGCCCGACCTACAGCTGTAACAGGGAAACGTTTTTTTTTTTTTACTGCATTTTATTCCACAATTTCATTAAAAAATATCCATGGATTCTTCCATTTCTAATTATTGACATTCGATATCAAAAAGTCTGAATAAAACAAAATTTTTCTCATAATTTATTTGCTCTCAGTACCTGTAATTTTGAGCAGGCCCAGAAGATGAATAGTCTAATTCTAATTATTCATGCGCCACGTCAGTGCACATTTATAATTCTACGCACTGATACGAATATTTTTTGTTCAGTCTCACTCATTCTGCAGTCGTGTTCAACAAGCTCATGCGCTGACTCACGTCACTAGTGCGTTAAATACTCTTTTACTCATGTTATTACTCATCACATTTATTTTTTCTCCCTTTGATCGATTTCCATAGTTTGAACAAATTGATGGGGTGAGAATGAATTTTTTCACTA
This sequence comes from Parhyale hawaiensis, assembly GCA_001587735.2. Classification (NCBI taxonomy): domain Eukaryota; kingdom Metazoa; phylum Arthropoda; class Malacostraca; order Amphipoda; family Hyalidae; genus Parhyale; species Parhyale hawaiensis. Next base: position 7,365,870 of record LQNS02277100.1, read on the forward strand.
GTGGGTCGAGTACACGGATTTATTCGTCGTAGGTATACTCGCATGTGCTTTTTTAATTCATTGTGGTCACTGGGAGAACGTCCAATTGAACAAATAGGTCAGGTGAATCTCACTATCCTCAGTTAGGCCTACTCGTTGTATTACTCACTGGCACTGTTTTTCTTTCTCTTTAAACAATTTCAATACTGGTTTGAACAAATCGATACAGTGAATCGGTTCACTACTGCACTGAGTACACCCAGTGAGTCAGGGTATATTCACCTCACCTCACTGCGCAGTCAGCTGAGTCACGCAGTAATCTCTTACTCATATCTGTGCGTGGGGAAGTTCATGAGCAAGACTGACCCACCTCTTGGTAATACCGCTGCCCTTTCACCGATTGCTGTAAAAATTCCAGGTAGCCAGTCTTCACGCCTTCTTTGTGTAAATAGGGGAATTACCCAATTGCCGAACTAACTCTATTTCCGAACAAACAGTAATGATTTGATGGGATTATTATTTTCACCTAACAAATATAACTGTTTGTTCGGAAATACTTAGTTCCAGAATTGGGTATCTCCCATACGTTGTAATCATTTACAAAAGTTTTCCTGCGCCGATACCGGAATTCAAAGCCCCTTTTTTCGCGCTGTTTAATGTAATTCGTTTTTTTTTTCTTCTTTTTCTTATTCTTGAAAGTTAACCGTCGATGGTGCAAAAATTGTTCAACTGCTTTTTTCACTCCTTTTCCATTTCGCAAGTTTTGTTGGATATTAAGTGCAGAAGAATTCAATTTTTTTTTGTTTATTCGCTGTACGCGGCTTTTTCTTTTTTTTTTTTTTCTTCTTCCTGTTTTCACTCCAGATCGCGCTTCTTCTCGAACGTTAAAGATACTTAGTGCCAGTAGCATCAGAAGAGCTATACCTAGGCCTAGTAGAATTAAGGGTCTGTGCTCCTCCTAAATAAGCCATCTTTTGAATGCCGTACTGATCGTAATAATCGATTCTCTGTAATAAAACACCAATATGTGTTTGATTCACAGATCAATACCCCCATATCTACTTATGGATTCAGTTATGTGTGTTTTTATTGAGTAACCAACTTCATTGAATAGTTATTTAATAGTATCTCCGCCAAAGATATGACATATATATCCCAACCTCTTCTTCGTGAAGTCTCCCGCTGTAGCTAGCTAAGGTTAGTTAACTAACTAGTGTATTAGAAACTTATTTGCTTTACATAAATTACTTTACCTGCAGCCCTGTGTGAGGATAGAAATCCTCCTTACGCCATCTTCTCTCAACTTATTCAATACGAAATTAAGGTCATCGTACTTTCAATAGTAGACACAGGTGTGCCTCGGTACTGATGACACGCGTAGATAAATCGACTCAGGTAACACACGTGGCGTGTCAGCCTGGACATGCAGCAGGTAATAAGCGGCTGTGGAGAGCAGCACGCAATTTTCTTGCGTATATTTATACCGTCGTATGCCAAAGGTACTGGTGTGCTTATGATTTCCTGTGTGTTTGTTCTGAAAGGTACTGGTGCGTACACCATTTCTTATGTGTGCGTTCCTTAATATAGGTTCGGCTATAGGTACCTATCTACTTTGGCGCGCAGCGCGGCATTTTCTCCATGATCTTTGTTAAAGATGTTCGCACGCGCAGCATTTTTGTTCTTGAAGATACCCGTGCGTGTGACTGCTGTCGATACGTGCTTGCATCTGTACAAAACTTGTTCACTCCTTTTCCAGATTCTGAGCTCTAAATTGTGTGTCCATTAGTTTATTTAGTTTCAAGTGCTATATTGTCTACTTGTCAGTTTTTTCTTCATAAACATACTATTTTTCATATGTACTTGAGCGCACCTGGCTGTTTGATCTCTCTGTACTTCACATATAAGGCCTTGGCAGCTTGTCATAGAAGTGCTACTACTTGTGTTAAATGTCCGCTATTGCGTTATACTTATAGCCCATTAATTTGTGTTTCTTCTTCTCCTTTGCAGACTTTTACCCCCGGAGCGCTGGCGGCACAGAGATGGACACCAGTTCATCGACGGTACTGACCACCGATGGCCATGCAAACGTTTTAGGGACCACCGACGATGGTACCGCTACAGCTATTCCCGCTGTGGTGACCTCCGTTTTCGGCAGCGGCCCTCCTGATCCCAGAATTTACCTCCACGAAGACGAACTATCGGCGGCGACTGCCGTCCTCGCCACTGCCAGAACCCAGAGACAGACCCCAAGCAGGAATCTCTCATCCACCAGTTCGGCGGAACCCAATTCTACCTTGCAGCAACAGCAATTACAAAGAAATCCAATCTACAGATCCGACGCCAGTAATTCTTCCATATCCCAGTCATCCTCCAGTTCTGCGACCTCAACTTCAACACCGTCGAGACGGGCACTGTCTTCCATGAGTTCTCTCAGCGAAGCCATGGACTCTAGCCTCCCTTATTCCAGAAGTCTTAGGGACTTTAGAGATATAAATAGCCTACTTGAATCCGCACTTGCTTCCTCCCCGTCCCATTCTGCCACCACATCCCTCTTCGCTTCACCCCCGATGGCGCATATCACATCCGCCATGTTGGGTGTTCCCACTCCACCTCAATCTAGCAATTTGGCTACCCCTACCACACCCGTATCTCACCCCTTCCTAGCCAATATGTACAGTCTGAACAGTTTGTCTAACGCCCCTATATACAACCTGGCGTACTAGAGATACCCCGTTGCTGCAGGCTATACTGATTCACATCGTTGTTCAATATTTCACCTTCCCGCGCCGTAGGGATCATACCAGATTAAGCTGTATCTTTTTGCCGATTTTCCATTCACAAAACAAACAGGAAATTCCAGATTTACCTTAACCCTTTGTCCAATCTTCCATTCCTGAATCGCACTGACCGCAGTAAAGCTCTTTCGGCCCAACTTTTATTGTCTCAGATCGCAAAATAAAGTAACCAAACCAACCCCCAGTTTGTGTCCAACGCATCGTTTGAGAATTGTGCAGAATGCCCCAAACCATCCAGCTTCCATCCTCCGCCTCATGTTCCCTTTCCAAACTCTGCAAGACCTACAGTATTATTACTGTAATACTGTACCAGTCTCTGTCCAGACGTGTCACTTTGGCAACGGAGCACCCCATGTGTATTCGTTTTCAAAGAAATCTTGTTCATTTTGTTGATAATTATACTGGCAAAAACCTAATTAATTATTTCACAACTGTATCTACCTGACCTACCGAGGATCTTCTCCCTCCTCTGATTGCCAACTTATATTTTATTTCTTTTTTGTTGGTAGTAATGTTGGTAGGTAACTACATCATATGAATTTTCTGTTGTTTTGCAGCGTCTTATGAGATAGTGCTTCCTCTCCTTTTTTCTTAAATGTATTTGATATGGCTGTATTGGTACTTCACACCATACAGTCTGTGAAGCATCTTGTTTGTGGAAATTCATTATGTATATTGATAATCTTTTGTATGTCATATATATGTTGATCATCTTTAGAATGTCATATATATGTTCCACTGGGTTCCGTATATGTCAAACTGTCTGTGAACTTTTTCTCATGAACAATGGTCCTGATTACCTCACCACAAGGTTGTTCGATGCCTCTAGGCGTAACTTTTGTTGTGGTGTTAGTTTCTTCGTCTGCTATTACAATGGCTTAACGCACGTTACGCGAGTATTTCTTTATTATTTTTATCCACCTTTCAGTGTATCCTATTTGCCCTCATTTATCGGGAGCTTGGATACACAATAACACAACCTCAGTAGTTCTGGTCGGTAGTGTGGATACACAATAACGCAACCTCAGTAGCTCTGGTCGGTAGCATGGATACAAAATGACACAACCTCAATAGTTCTGCTCGGTAGCATGGATACATAATAATGAATCCTCAAGTATTGTGGCCGGTAGTATGCTTCTCACATTCAACCGCAAGAGCTTTGTCTGCGACACAGATGATGGATCCGCACAAGTACGACGACCATGGGCATAGCAACACCGCAATCTGGGTAAAATGTTTGTAAGATACGAGGCAGTTAAGTTCGTGGCTCAGTTAATTAAGAATTTAAATGAAGAGGGCAGTAGTATCTAAGTTGTATCACCGATGAAATTCAATTTGTCATACGCAGAAGTAGATTATTTTCAAGCAAAATTTAATTTGTCCTTATTGCTGCTGTAAACTTCCTCCATTGAATACATCTACCTCACTAATAATGGCAACTTATACTTCGGTTTTGAAAAGCTGACTTTCTCAACTGACAAATTGACTTTCCTTTGTGCGACATTAACTTGGAAATAGTACAACATTTCTAGAATTGCCCTAGGCTACACGTTCTCAACACCACAATTTTAGTGTGTATCGACCCCAGGTTGTGTCTAGCGAATGGATGAAAAAACTACACTGCCGTTTAGCATACCAACTTTTTCATATAAATGTCGTCGGGTAAAATACACCTCTATTCCATTATTATATTCGAGAAGTCGCCAGAGTTTAAACTGCTTCACTTGCAGCGCTGCGTTGTGGTGGTCAGTTGTCATGAAAAACGTTGTTCTTGCACCAATGCTGGTACAGAGAAACGCCATGTTCTGAACTATTTCTAACTCTCGGTTGCGCAAAAGATATAAAATATCATTGGTGTTAGTGACTTTGTTGCTTTAGTGCACGAAAGGAAAATTCATTCCATAAAACAAACCACACCAACCTTATAAAAACAAAGACAGGACTGTAATCACACTTAAAAAACATGAGAAAAAGTTTTCCGAGCTGAAAAGCATTATAAAAAAACCATCCCCCTTAAAAAGTGAACAAAACTATCATCTCAGTTATTGAGAAGCAGTTCAGCTTTACTTTCACAAAGAAGAAAAATCAGAGTTACCAGCATTTATTTCATCACTACACAAAAAAAATAAAAATGCTCACTTTATTTGAGCTTTGTAACGACGAAAGAAAAAAAATCGAATGCCGTATCATTTTCACCTGTAAGTTTATTTTTTTTAACTGGAGCTTAATGGTTCTTTCTCATTTGTTCGGCTTGGTTCGAAGGCGCGTTGTTGATTCGATGTTGTTTTTTTTTTACTATCAGACATCACTTTATTTTTAATAAATTCCTAATACATTTAAGGATAAATTCAAAAATTTATTTTCCTTTGTTTTTAATGTATGATATATTGATCACTTGCGAGCATCATTTTATCTTCGCTTTGGCTTTTCTACTGTGACGTTCTTGTATTCGGGATCGGTGTCAAGCATATGTTACTATATCTTATAATACAAGTTTTTTTTTTTGTTATGAGTCGACTGCCGGTGGTAATACGTTGGCGTGGCATATAGTAGGTACTAGGTAGTTACCTACACTGTAGAAATTATTCTTTATATATTGTGGGCAAAAAAAGAAACTGCAAAAGCCCTAAAATCACCTGCAGACTTCAAGCTTGTTTCGTAATTGTACGAGCACTTCTCGGTTGTTTTACGGTGTATCCGTAAATTTCCCATATAAATTATTTTATATTGTTACAGTATTGCTATAGAAAATTTATTGAAATTGAAGACGCGACCCTATATCGGCTACAAAAATTCTTTAAAAAATCCCAGAAAACTTACGAAATTCTTGAAAAGCCCCGCAAAATTTATCGCTTTTGTAAAATGGCCTGTAAAATTTACGCATTTTTGGGGTCCTGCAAGTTTTCCGCAGATTTTGGAGTGTTTGTTTTTTTCACTTTGTGATGAAGCGGCGCATGAAATGAATAATACCAAGTGCCATTTTCCTACTTGGGCATTAATATGTAGGCATTAAATGCAACTGACTTTGTAAATGTGGTATTTACCAACCTACTCTAACATAGTAAAATAGTCTATAACGAGAGCTTCCGTTGGTACCGTGGAGTCATGGTGAAGATACGAGCTGTATTATGTTTTTTCTACTCTTTTGGCAAATGAGGAACATGATTCTAAACCTACTTTATCGTGTTGGGAAGCTACGTCTAGCCTATGTCAGGGGGAGTCTTCTCCCCGGGTGACCCCCAAAGGTATCTTAGTTTGCTTAGGCATTCAGTGCATCTTTGTTTCCTGTCCACTCTCCTAAATTCCATTTCTGTTCTCCTTGTTATAAGGCTTCGTTTTGTTCTTCCTTTTTTGCCAACTTCTTTTGCCCATGCGCATTGATCCAGCTGGGAACGCAATCTTACTACCTACCGTTCCTAGTTTCAATCGACGTACAATGTGTCCTTTTTTATCCTCTCGTCAAATACCGCTTTACGAGGCTAAAAGTATTGTCAACCCTTTATGGAAATTCTTTATTTTTTCCAATTTGGCACGTATAACCTACAAATACAAGACGACTATACTCGGGTTAGTGCTACTTCTCTTTCTATATCTGCGAACACGAGTATACTTGGGTTAGCGCTACCTACTTCTCTTTCTATATCATCGAACACTGTATGTATCTAGAATTAAATTGGGTACGTCTGTTTCTCCTTTCGGCTTGCAGTTTTTACTGTGTAGGGAGACGAAAATAACTATAATATTTATAGTAATATGTAAGCATCTTTCCATGCATTATCAACACACCCACGTCTACTTTATTCACTGAATGCTGTTGCTCAACATCATACATACATGCATCATGTTCGGTCGATTTGAAGTGGTGTACCATGTGTTCCTGAACTAATTGGCATTATTATTCTTAGTTCACCTACTGTTGGTAGGTAATAGCGTGGCTTGAAGTTTTATAAATGTGAACCTCTGTAGATTTATTTCTTGCTCCAGGGCACTTCTGGTCGAATATAACCAAGCGAAACATGAAGCGATAAGAGGCCATCGATTTCAGGCGGTATTGGTGCAGTTTTATCTTTTTTTTTTTTTTGACGTACACGGTGGGACGGCTGCTGGAAACTTTGGGCGGAGTTCGTCAAGTGTTGCAGTAAAGTTTGCAAAGTTTGGAGTTGTGTCTGAGTTGTGGCAGTGAAGTGGATTTGTGAAGATCGAGGTGATTTGGATTTTGAAAAAAAAAAACATATTTATATATTTATGTGTGTGTGTGTATATATGCATATACATTATGGCCGCAAGCTTCATTGGAATAAATAATTGTTTTTCTGCTCTATACAAATGCTAAAAACTACCAATTGTTCACACTGGCCATCGTATGAGTTTGTTTTTTTCTCAATTGAAACGGGCAGTTTCGTCCACTGCAACAGTTACTGCTATGTAGGATCCATTTAGCACTACGTTCTCTACCTTCAAACCAGTTCATCCCGTACACTTAGGAAAGCGGTGTCCGAAAACCGCTCATTGCCGTGCTTCGACATGAAATGCCTGTCTTCTTGTGCTGGTGCAGCACGAAACCTGCGGTTTTGTGTGCTGCAAGAGCAAGATAACGCAGGTTTTCTTCATCGTTGCACGGAAATGCTTGCTGGTTTTCGGATAAAGCCGCGTTTACACGATCTATCACTTCATCAATCACAAATACAAGAATCGATAAGCAAAAACACAAACACTTTCCTTCGTTGTCCCAACGGTAGCCACAAACACTTCAAGGTCACCATACGCAAATTCAGCATTCTGTAACTATTAATCGATATTCCACCCTCACTTTATCGTCCAGATATTTAAGTTGTATAAGCTGATTGGCGAGTAAACTTTATATATACTGGCGCAAAGTACAGTATAGCTAAAAATTCACTCACTGGCTTCCCCTGGCATGTAGAAATGCAGACGATAGAACAATAATTTCTCATTTTTATTTATCAATTTCTTTAATTTCTACTGCAAATCACTCTGTGTGCATCAGTTTCTTCCATTAAGACGTAACTTTTGATCCATGGTAGCTTTCAATGATGAAAAAAAAGGAACAGGCGTAACTTGACGAATATGCTACACTTATTACTCATTGGTAACATATAGTTTCCAAATGCTTCTCGCAGAAGTTCGAGTCGAGCATAAACAAAATTCGCTATGCGGGTTAATTTCAATAAAAAAATTATGCTTGAATTACTAAATAATATAATGAAGCCAGATACATATATTCACAGCGAAATATAATTGGCAAACGTTTTGTGTTACAAACTCCGCGTGTTCGTGCTTAAAGTTTTTTACCACAGTTGGCCAACAAAAATCACAAACTTCGAAGGCTCGCCGCGTGTGATTGTCGATAAAAATCGTTCCGCGAACACAAACTTCGACGAAAAGATGGATCGTGTAGACGCGGCCTTACACTTCACCCTGTGTGCGACGCTTATCAGTACGGAATAATATTTCATCTTTTCTCGTTAGCGTAGGTTATACCTACTTTAATCTTTTATTAACATACTACACGCCTATTCCCATCTTTCATCCGCATAGTTTATATACATATTTGTTACTCTTCATCAGCGTAGTATAAGCCATAGACTACAACATGCCATTTTGGACTCTATGTTCAACTTTATTTACCACCTCTTGTCAGCATAGTTTATCCTATTTCCGCTCATCGTCAGTAGGTATAGCTGATACTACTGTTTTCTAACACTTGTCACCGTGGTGCATACCTATTTTCACCCCGCAGTAAAGTTCTCCCTGAAATTCTACCCCTCGTCAGCTCACTTGCCATCTGACTTCCACGACACGTCTACAAAATTTCCACCCTATGTCAGCAAAGGCTTGACCTATTTTCCACCTCGGGTCACCGTAGTTACCTCCAATTCTCTTCCTATCCAGTATAGCCTGTCCAGCTCTCTCGCTTAGCGCTCTAGAGTAGGCTAGGTCTTTGTGATTTATACGTGTAAGATTTTATACAAAAGTGGTGATATAAATAACTAAATAATTTTACAAAGTTTGTGCATGTAGCCTTCTTTGTCTTGTGTGTTGCCTAGTGAGTAATAGGCCTGGCCCCTAATGCGGTGCCCAGCAATGGCTAGTGTACCTATATGTAGCCAAGTTACCCAGTTGCATCTAGGTATACCTAGGCACACGCCTAATCTAGCTAGCTACTTTTAGCTAAACTGTATATGGGTTAGCTTTATTATGTACATTTAACTATACCGGCATCTAGGTCGCCTAGCTAGTTCTAGGTACTTAACCTATTATAGCTAGAGCAGTAATGGTAGCTACTCCATTGCACAAGCGTGTTAATAATACAGTAATTACTACCTTTTCCATGTACATACATGTAGGTGACGTGTGTGAGTGTATAAGTTTAGGTGTGTGCGTGTCACTAGAAAATAACACTATGTTGCCTTCTCTAGGTAGGATGCTCGTCGGAAAGCATTTTCGTAATGTAAGTTTTTGGGTAATGTACGTAACCTTTCCCATAATTATGTTTTAATTTGCCAATATTAGCCTCTGACACGAGTTACAGTTCCCCTGTTCTGCTTTGTTTCTTCTCTCTTTTGTTTTACATAACTAGTACATTTCCCTCCCCGTGTGTGGTAACACCGTGCTGTGTCTAGGGAAACTTGAAATAGAAATTTCATAACAAAATTGTTGCATCTCACCTCACCGAACAATGCATACAATTCTCTCAAAGTTCTGTAACCAGGTTCTGTGGATAGGTACTTTCAAAAATAGCGACACCAATTTTAGTGAAGTACCTATGTTGCTTGATAGAATTACCTGCTTTGGCACCCTACTGCTGTCAGTCTCTTTTCTGTTCTTCTTCTTCTTTCCTGACTTGCTGTTATCATTTATGAATTCCCTGTTTTACCTTACATGCTACATGCCTCTTCTTCTTTTTTGTCAAGAAGCTCCGTTGTTGTGTCCTATGAAAACAAACACGCCTAGATAAATTTAAATAATATTTTGGGTATTCACTCTACTGGTTTAGCAAGCAGTAAAGATTTATTACCTAAGTCACGAATTCACCGTGTTTCCCTACGCATTATTACACTAATAAGAATTGTCACAAGTACGAGTATTTTGCTTCGCTTAAACTCATTAATAAGTCAATATTTTTGTGATGATCTTGTTTTGAGTTTGAGTAAAGTAAAATTCTCTTGTTTGCGACAGTTTTTGCTCTGATAATACTGTGGTATTACCCATTTTGAGAATTTTCATCTAGAGGTGCACCTGCAGTCCGGTTTGCAAATAAAGAAATAGCTAGCTACTACCTATTATTCATTCACGTAACGTTTAATTGGTAGTTTTCCTTTATTGACGTCACTCTACGCCTTTTTTTTTTAATTTCTTCTCGTAGAAAATGTTGGCGAAGTTTACTACACTGTCGTTGCTGTGTTAATTATAAGATGTACCTACTATACATAATTTAGTCATTGTAATGATTTCAGGGATTGGGCGGTTTATTATTACCTTAGTGTACGCTATTGTTAGCTCTAGCTTTAACTTTTCATCCTCTAGTTACTTTTGTTGATTCTTCTGTGTTACTTCTTGTGACTTTTTTAATCATGTGCGCAGTGTAAACACTTTTCTGTATCTCGGTTTTATTTCTTTTCGCTCATTTCCTCTAGTTCATTTTTCTTTGTTTATCTCTGTAACATTTCGTTTTACATATTTTCTCAGGTTTTTATTCCTTTGTGTAACTCAGTTATCCCTGTTGTCACGCCTTCTAGGTAGTATCATATTTCTTAGTTCATCGCAGTTTTTTTCCTCTCAATTATTGCCTCTAGTTCGCATTTTTTTTCTCCTTTCCTAATCTGTTTTTTTTTTTAATTTAGTCGATAATAGTTGTCTTTCCGTTCAGTTCCGTTCTGTTGAACCAATCTACAGGTCCGTACAAAAAGAATACCGCACTTTTTCCTGTTCAAGCCACTTCCTTTTCCACTGCCAGTACCCATTTTATGTCCTCTTTCACATACGTATATATATTTCCTTTTACGGGTATTGTTGTTGTTTATTTTCAGCTGGCATTTTTGGGCGCTGCAAACTGTGCTTGCATTTTAAGCATCTTTTTTTTTAAATACCACAAACGTAACTTTAAAATCATGCGATAGTTATTTACTTATTTACCCATTCATATCTTCATCAGTAAACAACACTGACTGCAGTAATACTTTTTCGAAAATTTGTTAGCAACTATCCGTTGCACGTAAGGGCTGCTCTGGGTCGTATCTGTTAATCGCTTATAACTTTCCTATATGGTATTGCCTTAGATTAACGCCTAGTAATCCAACTATCGTTGTGACTGCTATCGATTATTCGTTACGTAGTAATTTATTACTTATCACGTAATTATTTACGTTGTCGCCATCAATTTCTCCTGTCATAAGATTCGGACAACTTGGTCAAAAAAATTTTTATCGGTTCACCTGTACGCGCTCTGAACTTCAAAGCCTTGTTTTTTCCTTTTATATTTCCCCCAATGGCTAAAGGATTATGATTGCTGTCTCGCTCATTATCTACATATGAGACGTTCGATCTCAAGCCAGGGAAAAATTCCTGACTCTCAAGAATGCAGTATCAGTATTTTGGCATTCATAGTCCCTGGGGGGGGCCACTGATCGTAGGGTCGCGGGGACGCAGTTTTCCACCGAGCCTTTCGTCTACATGACGCCACAGCTCGGACGATGTGATCGATTGCAGTCGTTACTTCTCTTGGTAATGGGCATATATCTACAGCACGAGCCAGTGCATGTGGGTTTTCTAGTTTGGGTGAGCAGCCAAAGCTACTTGACCGTATGATGAATTAATTCACATCTGTAACAGCCATCAAATGAATTCTGCAAAAAGAAAAGTTGCTCTTCGATAATTGGCTGCGTTACAGTGCTTGTATAATTACCGTAATACTCGAATTTGCAGTAGAGGTTCGATGGAGCTTATAATTTTTTCACTACGTCTCTGTGTCTTTAGCTAGTGTATAGCAACTAATGGCATTCTTATTCAATTAGAAAACAAGAATTACTGGCAATTCACTGCTTTGAATTTCGAAGAGTTTGGTGGTGCATCTGACATTTTTTCCAGTTATTTTTCACGTAATTTTGAGCAAGTCGCACTGCTATGTTTTTTTTTTTTTTTTTTTCATCTAGCCTGCCCTCTTATTTCTTCCATCCAGCACCACTGTAGCCTATATCTATCTTCGTGTAAGATTTTCCTATTCCGGTTGTTTCTCTTGGTATTTTTGTCATCCATTATTTTTAGTTTATTTCTCAATTTACTTTTTTTCCTTTCTACTCCCGTGTGCATATTCCTTAGGTATTTTTATTATCTTGCTATTTCTGTGTATTTATCATTTATCTTATTTTCTAGATTAATTCAGTGTTTCCCTCCGTCACTGCCGTATTCTTTGTTCGTTTCCTACCATCTCTTTTGTACGTTTATTTTTTCTTCTTAGATTCGTTCCTTGCGACTTACGCGAGCTTGCTCTGACTGCGTTGTGCGTCTATACATATCATCTGTACATTGCTCCCTATGCTAATAATAATATTATTATTACGTTTCCTACTTTAGTATATAAATAATTTGGTTCCTATATTTAGGGTTTGCTCACACCGCTTTTATCTATTTTAATTAATCTGTGTCATGAGTGAGAAATGTGTTTTTTTTTTATATATTACCTAAACATTTTTCACTGGTATCTTCAGTCCAAACTAGCAAATTGTCGTACTTTTCGATAGTTAAAAATTGCTCACACCGCATTTATCTCTGTTAACTAACGCATGTTATGCGTTTTACGACCTTATTAATTTTCCAATGATTCCGTCTGTCCAAAATGCCTAATGGTCGTGTTTTCCCCATGGTTAAGATTAATTAACTTTAATCTTGAATGAGAAAAAGGTTATTTTACGATCTGTCTGCCCCATTAAACATTTTAATTATGATGCTGGACTACGGTATCTTGGCGTCTGAATGACTTTCACATTCATCACATATCAGTTGGAGATCGGGCAGAATCGTTTATAAATGCCATGTATTAGATTCTGATGCTCTATTTCTTTTGCTACTGGTTATCCTTATTTACTCTGCATTGTGACGGAAATGCATAGACTGATAAAACCCTCGAGGAGTGTTGCATTTTATGACCGGCAATTCGAGTATTGCAGACGTTGCAATACCCAGAAAAACACGTAATAATGGTGGCATTTTCCACGCTTTGGGTGTATGTATCTAAGTACATCGGTGGATAATTTTACAAGTGAGTGTTACCGAACTTGTGCAATTATCTTTCTAGTTATTCCTGCGGTAATTGTGTCACTGACGTCCGAAAACGCCAGCGCAGTGATTGTGACGTCACAGCTACTAGGCCAAAAATGGATTGGGTTAAAATCACAGTAGCCGAAATAGAGTACGTCAAAACTGCAAATAAATAAATACTCCACATAACGTCGCTTTGACGTCATAGCACCAATGGAAGCTTTCGTTTTGACTTACTACCCTCAACATACTTTTGTGTCATTCACGGTAGCCGAAATGGAGTTGGTTCGTCAAAACGGCGAATCCGCCAGCCTAGTGACGTCACCTCACCCACTGCTCGGTGACTGTGACGTCACTAGACCAACGGAAACTTCCGGTTTGACTTAACTACTCCCGGTGCACTGTGGTGGCAGTCTTGTGATACTGTAGAGTTAGTTGTTAATGCCTAAGGCTCATTGTCCTTGTACAATAATTTCGTAACTAGCCAATTTTGTTAGCGTTTTTGTAAAGGAAATAAAACAACATTGATAAAAAACAAATAAATGGAAAAATTCTGTGATAAACATGCATATTATTCACCCTTTTGTACCACCATTTATCGCCTTCCCTAGGTTTTGGGCCACAATCTTGGCTTCAGCTTCTCCGTGGCAATGCACCAATTAGTCTGCCTGTTGCCCGTTATTTAATCTGTGCTCTCGGAGACTCACAACTCGCTGTATAGCACAGCCTCCGATAAAACTGTCTGAAAAGCACTGAACTCAGAATAGACAAGAGTAGAATCTCATACTTTTGCCTATGCAGCAGCGCACCCCCTTCGCTGCAGTAGACTGTAATATCAACGAATATAGTCTTTGTATCCACTACAATGGTTGACAAAATAACAGAGGCCGAGAAAAAAAGAGACGTACGACGAGTGTATGAAAAGATTTAGGCATCAGAAAAACTAGAGGGAGCAAAGATTTATTGTAGATTTATTTTTCAATGATATTTTAAACGTCATTAGAATTTCTAAATTTGGCAAGAACACTTCCAAAAGGTTGTCCTTTTAAAAAATCAGAGGTTTGACTCTGCATCAACGGTTCTTATCATACGATGCCTAACCTTTATCGTACATCCTCGTACAGCATGGGGATAGGAACGTGAAACCCCATGGACGAGGGTTATCCCACTGAACATCAACGGGCATGGTAAGAACAAGAACCGAAAAGGTAGAACAGAACAAAGTAGCTATCATCTGGACGAGCCTGAAAGGCTGAAAATGGAAGGAGACTTGCTAAGTTCTAAAAAAATATTCTTAACATCCATGATTTAAATCGCGACGGAACGCATCGGTGCAGAAGCATCATCACCACCACACCTGAACTCTCAATATACGCTTAGTCTGCACCCTTGCTAAATTTTAATAATTTGCACTGATTCGTTAAGTTTTAAAACCTGCTCAATCAATATAGTTAAGTGCCGATGGAAGAATCCGTCATGACTAAAACCCTATAAAAAATTAGTAAAATCACCGAACACTACAGCAGTAGGTACCCTGACAAGAGTGTTTTTTCCCAGATCTGCACGCCATCCCGTGCACCAATGGGAAATGCCTGCCTTTGTGTGCTCGTGCTACTCGAAAATTACGTTTTTCGTGCTGTTGGAGCACACCAAGGCACATATTTCTTTTGTGTACACGAGAAAAAAAAGTGTTGTTATAGGTACAACGTTTTTCTCAGTGTATTATAAAGATGGGTACTGGAGAAAACAAGCATTAGTGCATAGATCAGAATACGAATAGGGCAGTAAGAGGACAGAGGCAGAAAGTGATGAATGGCAGTAAGTAGAGCTAAGCCGTGAAAAAAAAAATTATCGAATAAGGGAGTAGTGGAGAATGGTTACATATGAAGATTGAGAGTAAGTGGAGAATAGTAAAAGAAAAAATTTAGAGACTACAAAATCTAGTAACTAGAGCACTCTGGGAGCGCATACCTCCGCCATGCAGGGCAAAGGTAATGAAAAATTCAAATTGGTTTTGAAACTATAATTTTCTTTCCATCTACTCCAAAACATAATCATTTGTGCATTTTGACGGTAGTAACTGCTTGCTGCTGCACTTTTATTGAAGATCTTTTGGTGACCTTTCGAGTTATGCTGCTACAAACATTCAGACAAACAATAGTCAAATACACAAACAGACCAAGTCGCTAACCGATCATCTCAAAAATTTGATCATATACGTATATCAGCATTGCTGACAGTTCCTGCAAATTTCATAAAAATCTGTTCATAATTTTTGAGTTTTTTACAAAGAAGCTTAAAACCAAAGATAGAGACAAATGAACAAACAGACAGATCGTCACAAAATTTGTTGATTTATTCTTCGTAATATACCTAACAACTGATGCAAATTTCATAAAAGTCCGTCCATATCCGGACCTGTATGGTCTGGATGCTGACTCCGTCCTCCGAGGAATGCCTTCTGAGGGACCCCGCAACCAATTTAACAGAAATGCCCTTTTCTTATCAGATGTGATCTCCATCACAAACTGTGATGACTCCTACACGATAAATGCAACCGTCAACTATGGCTCTACCCTCTTTTTTGCAAATTACATACACTATATACAAAATTTAAAAAAAATTATAATAAATTCCTCGTTACAACTACTTTTTTAATATAAAATAAGACATATGTCACGCTCTAGCGGCGCACGAGCCTGAGGTAAGCAGAGGAATAGTTCGGCGAGTTACAGGAAGTGTGCCGCTGAAGCGCAAGTAAAACTTCTTCTCCTACTACTCGTCCATAACTTTTGAGTTATGGCGTTAAGAAAAATGAGGCAGGCAAACAAATGGACAAATTTTCACCAAAAGTTTATTGTATGCTCCTCCTAACTTACCTAACAATCCCTGTAAATTTCGTTTTTAATCCGTCCATAACTTTTTTGAGTTATCTTGATGACAGGCAGAAAAAGAGACAGACAAACTCAGCAAAAACATAACCTCCTCGACGGAGGTGATTAAACATGATAGGAATTTGTGAAGAACGATAGAAAGGAAAAGATGTAGTAATTGGAGAAGGATGCTAAACAGAAAAGGCAGGGTAGTAAATGGAAAATGTCAATGAGTGGAGTGGACAGAAAAGGGAGAAAAGTAGGTGAGATGCGTTAGACAGTGGAGAAATGCAGTTCATAAGCAGAGCAATAAGTGGAAATGTAATACAGTTGAGAAAGGTGGTAAGTGAAGTTTGTTAAGCAGTGGAGAAGAGTGATCTCTGAAGAGTATCATCTCCTGTGGAGAATGTTAATTATCCCCGGTGAAGCACGTTATGTGGTGAAGAATAGCAAATGGAAAAAGATTGTAAGTAGAGACCGTTATCAAGTGGAGAGAGGTAGTAAATGGAAGAGGATAGTAATCGAAAACGGTAGTTAATGGAAACAGCATTACTAATTTTAATTAGAGCCCTAGTTTAATATCTTTTTACACGTCTAGAATAATAATATGTTACACCAACATCTGATTTTGCAAAATTATGCTACCTACATAATCTCTATTATAATACAGACGTGCACTGACTATCCATTTGTGTAAACGTACAGAAATGTACACGGTAACTGTCAATTTTCTCCATGTGTTGGCTACCTCAGGGTGCTGCGTCCTGAATATATCGGGCGTGGCATACCAGTTGGGGATTAATGTATTTCCCTTCTTTCTTTCTTTCTTTCTTTCTTTCTTTCTTTCTTTCTTTCTTTCTTTCTTTCTTTCTTTCTTTCTTTCTTTCTGTCTTTTTTTTCTTCCTAATAGCATAAAAGAGTGGCCAGTGGAGCACGGTAGAAACGAAGGAGAGTGTAAGGTTAAGAGCGATAGTGCAGACCTGTATGCTAGTATGAGAGCAATAGTAACGGCCACGCTCCACGATACATTTGTAGATCGATATCGCGACTGTGACCTATTGGTAGTATGAATAACTGATGTCTCTAGTGTGTCAGACGTATAGGTGTACCTGGTGCGTAGGGCCAGGTGTGTTGCTGTTGCTGCCGGGTGTGTTGGTGTTGCTGCCAGGTGTGTTGGTGTTGCTGCCGGGTGTGTTGGTGTTGCTGCCGGGTGTTTTGGTGTTGCTGCCGGGTCGGGTGTGTTGGTGTTGCTGCCAGGTGTGTTGGTGTTGCTGCCGGGTGTGTTGGTGTTGCTGCCGGGTCGGGTGTGTTGGTGTTGCTGTCGGGTGTGTTGGTGTTGCTGCCGGGTGTGTTGGTGTTGCTGTCGGGTGTTTTGGTGTTGCTGCCGGGTCGGGTGTGTTGGTGTTGCTGCCAGGTGTGGTGGTGTTGCTGCCGGGTGTGTTG
>LQNS02277100.1:7388341-7403030 GCA_001587735.2 Parhyale hawaiensis
CTAGTCTACTGACTTTCTTGGTGTCCCATCAGCTAGTCTACTGACTTTCTTGGTGTCCCAGTCAGCTAGTCTACTGACTTTCTTGGTGTCCCAGTCAGCTAGTCTACTGACTTTCTTGGTGTCCCATCAGCTAGTTTACTGACTTTCTTGGTGTCCCAGTCAGCTAGTCTACTGACTTTCTTGGTGTCCCAGTCAGCTAGTCTACTGACTTTCTTGGTGTCCCAGTCTTCGGAGAGGTTTCTGACGGTGCGTTCAAGAAAAAGAACCGGGACTGGACATCTCTGTTCGTCGTGTGCTTAGAGCTTATTCTTGTCCTACCCAGGTTAGGTTTTATTTCAGTACAGATATCCTTTCCTCAATAACATTGCAGCAGGAGAAAGAACCCTAGTAGGAAAACAGCACAGCCTGAATAGGGTAAATTTGATAGCATCGATTCAAAACTAAATTATGCATTCATCAACTGTTGACCAAGATATCTCCTAGCAACAGTAATTAAAGAACACTAAAAAACCTCAGCACTGGCTACTCTGGGAACAGTGTTATCCCAAAGTTAGCACGCGTTCCCGTGCACTGGCCAGAAATACACGCCTTGGTGTGTTCGTGCCGCATGCGCAAGCCGATGCTTGTAATTTTCGTCGATGCACGGAGACACATACTAATTTTAGGACTAAAGTTTTCTCTGCACGAGAAATATACCTTTGAAGTTCTTTGGACTAAGTCCAGGTGGCATTATTCACGCCACCCACCTCAGCTTTCTTCTACTTCTCCGCACCTTTTTTACTGTCAGCTTTTGGATGATCGGGCAGCAAAAACTGCCGTTAGAATGGCTAAGGCCGTTTACCCTGACGGCAACACGGCCGAGAGGCACTGTTTTAATCTTTAGTGCTACGGCCCAGGGAAGGTAGACGTGCCGTCGTGCTGGAGGGCGTGACGGTCCAAACGTGCTGTGACTCCATGTCGTATGTCGCGTGTTTTGAAGTTGGTGATTTTTTGGATTACAGGTCTTGTCCTTAGCAAATTTTGAAAATTGAAACTTTGGAAATTCGAAGTGTTGGTAACTGGATGTTGAAGAAATTGGGCGTTTAAGAAATTGGACGTTTCGGTAATTGAATATTTTGGAAACTGGACGTATTTCGAATGAACATTTTCGATAATGGATGAATTTGAAATTCGACAATTTTTAACTTTGACCCCTGCACCTGCCTCAATGTGAGACTATTTTTCTAGCATATAATAATAGCTTTGCCAAGACTTACATTTGTTTTGCAAAACTTTTAAAACTGGTTCTGTTAGTTTATTCATTTGGGTAGAAAATCTACAGAAATTGCGAAGCTATCAATCAAGGTATGAACTGTATATAAGTTTTGCGTACGTGGCTATAAATTCAAAAATTGCAAACGGATTATTACCTCCTCCAAGAAGGTTGTGATTTTGACGAGCTTTCTATTCGTTTTATTATCACCAAGATAGTTCAAAAAGTTAGGAACGCATCTTTGCGAAATTTACAGGGGTTGTTAGTTGTGTTAGAGGAATAAATTATTAACTTTTGGTGAAGATCCGTTCAATCAATTGTTTAGTTCTGTCTTTTTTTTTCTCTGCGGCATAACTCACAAAGTAATGGAGCGGTTTCTATGAAAAATGCAGGAGTTGCCAGGGTTATACAAGGAGTAAACGATCAAATCTTGGTGTTGATCTGTTTGTCCTTTTGTTTGTTTATTTATCTCTATTGCAATAGCTCATAGAGTACCGGAGCGTAAGTCTCGGCGGCTATTTGGGAATAGACCTGTTGGTCCGTCTACTGCCGCTTATATCTTTTTTTTTTTTATGTGCGTAAGCAACCCAACTCGAAACGTTATGAACGAATCATCCTAAAGTTTGTAAAATTTGTTAAACATGTTAAGACACAAATTACCGAATTTTAGTAATGATAAAAAAGAAATTCTAATTTAGGGACCATTTTGAATTTTTCATCAACATTGCCTTGCTTGACGGGAGTATACGCTCTCAGAGTGCTCTAGTTGAGATTATTTTTGGGACTTCTATCCTATGCTGGCATTTACGGTGTTTTCTTTCATCACTCGAGCACTTTTAAACCGTCCGCTCTGAACATAAATTACGCCGTATCATGGATGCGGTAGCTATTTTTTATAGAGAATGGAAAAACTGATGCACACACCACATGTGGTAAGGCAGTTAGGTATAGAAACTGGACAGCATGGGTAAGTACATATTAGCATATTAATACATAGACTGAAGATCAAAGTTTATGGTTGATAACAAAATTTTATCCCCGTATTTAAAAAAAAATCTGATCGGGCTCTAGCATCTCCTGGAAGATGGAAACCATAGAGTGTGTCGTAGAGGTCTGGTAGGGACAACGATGGACCTATTGTCTGTGAATGTTACGCGTTTAACGCACAGTTTCAACAAGATCAGTTTCCTGAATTTGGAATTCGATACGGCGGTGGTTGTGGTTCTTTAGTGCACGGCATTTCGAGAGGCGAAGGAACCTTTTTGGTTTACCCTGAGACAACTAAATGATGTCATAAATCGGTCGCAGTTTACTGTTAACGACGTTGCTTGACGTCCCACGTTATCGACATAGAAGGTGGCCGCGTTCTTCTCGGTGTTTATCAGCCTTATAAGGTATTTTGGGCAAAATCTATTTACCCACTTCCAATCTCATATAATGAGTTACGGCATTCATATGAGATCCGATAAATTAGCTTTTTTTTCTATTTTTCTAAATAAGCAAACCGAATTATCGTTACGGTTTCTGGAACTTCAATCCTGACTGTCCTAGTCCCAAGTTTGGTTCCAGTTTTGGGCGCTAATGACAAGCCGGTTTCACGTCCGGCGGCCGCAATCGTAATCGGCTCGTGATTATAAGTATGGAACTCAATCGATAGTGGTGACTCGAACACTGAAGACTGAAGTCCCGGGCCAGTTAAAGCTAATTCGTATTAGGTATTCTCGATCGAATTAGGTGAATTAAAACCGCCCTATGTATTGAGACCACCCAATGAGTTGAGACAGCCCTATGTAGCTTTAGCATTTCTCACTAATACTTCAAAACGAGATCCCATTTCTGCTACGGGGATTTTTCGCTAGTGTTTTATATGGATATCCTATTTAGTTTATCATTCTCGGGGATTTCTCCATTGTGTCCAAACGAACGCCTTGTCTGTAATTTCATAGGGAAGTTCGATTCACTTTCACCTGAAGAATTCTGCATATTTTACCATTCAGTTTTGCCACTGATTTGTCTGAAAGGAAAATGTATTCATATTAAGAAGCGGATGCTGACTTTTTTATGGGCATCGCACTTAATGGAGTGATTCGTGGGATTGGGGTCCACGTGGAACCTCACAGCCCGCATCATAGCACAAACCGTACACAAGGGTGTACTGGGCACTGAAGCCCGGACAGAAATCGCCTACCTACGTCGTGTCACGGACACGCGAGAAAAGCTCTAAACTGTCGCCAGTAGAGCACCGCTCTCGCTTCATCTTTTTGGGCTCTCGGTGACAAAGTGACTGCGTCTCTATCGCACTCTGGGGAGTCGGGTTCAAGTCTCGGATGCTGACAGCACTAGCAATGTATTTACTTTGCGTGGAGACTCCGGCACCGAGAGGCAAGGGGAAGTACGACGAGGGATACTCAAATTGACTGTCACCAATGACTGCTTCTCCTGCTCTTCACACTACCAGATCTTCAAAATTCTGGAATTGAGGCAAAAGAAAATCTTGTTAGGTGTCTCCACTGTAAGCGAATAATAAATTATTATCATTAATTGTAGTCACTACGGTCGGTACGAATGCGACATATGTGGCATATATCTTTCCCGTCTACACTAGTGCCTCCCTCCCCCTCTCCCTCAGTACAGTGGTCGAGTGGTAAATATTGCTGATCCGCTCATTGCCGTGCTGCGCATGGCGTTCTATTCCTGGGCAATGCAGCCCCAGCATTTCTACCGTTCGTATTTTGCAAGGAGTGTTTTACATTAATTGGCGTACTTAGAGGCGGGGACGGTGGAGATGGGAGGGGCATGCACCTCATACATTCTTCTAGGCCCTTAAAAGGACTTATCTGCAGCATGAACCAGTGCACGTGGGATTCCTAGTTGTGGTGTGCGGCCAAGACGATGTTATCGTTTATCTTAATCAATTTCTTTACGTTTAATTTCCTTTCAAGACACCGGAAGTTGAGAAACGTAAATACGATACCACGCTGATGTTTCATTGTGAAGGGCTTTGTGGAGGGCACAAAACCAACACAGATGTGACATATCTTATTTTTGTATCTTCATTCTCTCTCTTAAGTTTTTCTTTTTCAAATGATCGGAAGAACAGATGTACAAAGACGCATCACTTATAGCGGCCACAAAACAGAACGCATATGACGTATCGTATCCTTTCTCCTTATGACTTTTCTATTGTTTTCTAAGTAATGATGAGAACAGATACAAAACCATGCGAATACTTTAGTGTTCCCATGAGGATTTTTCAGTGTCACCTACGAATGCACCTTAATTTGTGGAGGGCTGCAAAACTGGTGCGAATGTGACACGTATATCCTTTCTACTTGCAACTTTGTTATTACTTCAACCAAGGGGGTTATGTCTTTGTCGAGTTTGTCGGTCTGTTTTTTTGTCTGTCGCCAAGATAACTCAAAGTTTATGGATGGATCTTGACGAAATTTATAGGGGTTGTTAGACATGTTAAGAGTAACAGATGGTTAACTTTTGGTGAAAATCCTTTTAACCGCTTGTTTGTTCTGCTTTTTTTTTCTTCTTAGTATCATAACTCAAAAGTTATGGACGGATTTACATGAAATTCACATGAGTTGTTAGGCATATCACGAAGAGTAAACGGCTAATTTGTTATTGCGAAATGTTTTTCGTTTGTTTGTTTGTCTTTGTGTTTGATTTATGTTTGTTGGCAAAGTAACTGAAAAAGTTACGAACAAATCTTTAAGAAATTTACGTGAGTTGTTACGTATATTACGAAGAGTAAATGATGAAATTTTAGTGATGATCGGCTTATCTGTTTATGAGTTTGACTAATATTTGTCTCAATGTTTGTCAGTAACATAACTCGAAAAGATATGGATGGATCTTAACAAAAATTACAGGAACTTTTATTGCTGTCAAAAGCACAGATGACCATATTTTGGTACTGATGAAAAGGAAATTATAGTTTCAGAACCAGCTTGAATTTCTGGTTAACGTTGCTTTGTTTGACGGAGGTATGCTCTCTCAGAGTGCTCTAAATTATGCTGTGTATGCATTTTTTTTTCAGGGGAACAAGTACGATATTATTCGAATATTTTAGTGTCCCATACATACGGATATCTTCGCGTCATCTACAATTATTCCTCATCTACAGTGGGCACAAAACCAGTACGGATATCACGAATCGTTTCCTTTCTGCTCGCGACTTTCCCAACAATTTTCCTCTTTCCAAGTTGTCGGGAAACAGATATGATATCAGTTGGATATTTTAAACGCCGTATTCAAGTGTACCGTACTTCATTTATGCTTAGGTGACGCACTTACCATCACCCACCATTACCTACGACTTGGCATGTGATAGGCCATCAACGCTTCTCATCCTAACGCGTCACGGCCAAGTGAAATTAATTTTTTATACCGAATCTTGTCTACCAATTTAGGGACTTAGAACTGGGTGCAGGTAGCTCACTCAACAGTTTGTATTTTGTATAGCTTTTTTTTACCTGGCCGAAAAGGACAAGCTCAAAAAAAAAGAAATTTTTGAACGGAATTAAAATTTTACTTGATTTTGTGTCGATATTTTATCTGTTTTGAGTCAAGAAAAGTTATCTGATGGAAGCACAAGTCCCGTGCCGAATACAGACAGCGCAAGAACACTTGTTGTTTGAAACATGGATCCATTATAGTTCCAGTCCCAGCATGAGTCCAGGACCTGGGTCTAGCACTGGTCCTAAACCCAAGTCCATTATGGACCAAGGACCAATGCTCGATACGAGCCTGGTAGTGACCCTTAACTCGTGCCTATCGAGGGTTCAAACCCAATCGTGGACCCAGCTGACTCGAGTTCCTTACGGCCTAAAAATGGGGCCAATGACAAACTCCGGGCCCTGGTCTACATAGGACTTACGGCCTGATAAATCCAGCTAACTTAGGACTCGAGCCCAGGACCCTGCTTCAATACGGGCCCAAGACAAAGGCCAGGAATCGGGTCTAGGACAGGTCCAAAAATGGAGCCAATAACTGACCCGAAGCCCGGGTCTGTATTGGGCCCAGTACTTGCCGAGTACTAGGATGAGGAAAAAGTAAGACTATGATTCGGGCCCTGTATGGGCCAAAATCCTTTGTCCAAAATAGGGCCCCAACCCCGGCGCCAGTATGGGCCAAAAACCGTCGTCTAAAATAGGCCCCAACCCAGCCCACTACGGGCCAAGAACCTTTTCCCAAAACAAGTCCCCAATCCAGGTCTAGTACGAGCTAAGAATCCTTGTCCACAAGCCCTCGATCCAGGTCCAGTACTAACTAAGAACCCTTGTCCACACCAATAACTCGATCCAAGTCCACTACGAGCCGAGAAACCTTGCCCAAAGCAAGTTCTCGATCCAGGTCCAGGACGAGCCCAGGACCCTTTTCCAAAAACAAGCCCTTGGTTCAGGACCAATACGGGCCAAAAAACCCTTGTCCACAATAAGCCCTCCATCCAGGTCCAGTAGGGGCCAAAGAACCCTTAACCACAACAAGCCCTCGATCCCGGTCCAGTACGACCCGAGAACCCTTGTCCAAATCAGGCCCCAGCCCGAGCCCAGCGCAGGTCCAGCGGCCCAGAGATAGCAAAGGTCGCCAGAGATTAGCTCCGTCGGTCGCCTGCTGGTCAGGGACAGCGGCGGTCGAGCAGGAAATTCCGAGCCTTTGTTTGACAGACCCCTCGGCCTGCCTGCGCTGGGGCCTGCACTGTGGTGACTGGTGGGCCCGTTGGGCCTGAATGGGTCAATGGGGGACTCCGGTGGGGCCATTGTGCCACAAATTGAAACAGCGATATATGTTTCTAGCCCTAGCACGTCTTTAGGGCCTAAGTGGTTCAAGAGGCCTTGTGATGAGGCACAAAAAAGTTTAATACAGTAAATGGCAGTATATAATTGTATATAAATTAATAAAGAATTATATGTGCTGTATATATTCTAAGGCTTAACCGTCATCATCAAAATTAAAATTTCTTGATTGAGGATACGGTGTTGGTGGAGCCAAGAATAAATTAGCCCGAGAAGCCACATGTACGAGTGCAGTGCATATGTGTACATATGTACACATGTACGAGTGCAGTACATATGTGTACATATGTACACATGTACGAGTGCAGTGCATAAGTATACATATGTACACATGTACAAGTGCAGTACATATGAATACATTTAGAGGCAATTGGAGGTTTTTGATTAGGTCTTGAAAGTCATATGAATTGCGCAGTGTATACTGATTGGTTGTAAAGGTTCAAGTAATGAAACGAGGAATTTTGCAATAGGGTAGGACGATGATTTGTATGCAGCTAGAATTGGTCGCAAGGTGGCACCGGTTTTGTGTACCTTTGGCAGCCCTTACGTGACTCCAGGGGAAGCACCTGAATTCTAAAGTTAACGGTAGATCGAATCAGTACAGATGCCTTTGTCTAACAGCTTTTTCAAAAATCTATGGATTTTGTCGATGAACTTAACCGTAAGTTTAAAGGGATCGGTATGAGAGTCCAATTGCCTCCCAATGCCCACTTAGCCAGCTTTAACACCACCTATCTTTTCACCAATATCCCCGGAGAAGAAACCATAGATATTATTTGTATACATTTATATACATATATTTTATGCACATACTACTATTTTTACCATATATTAGGCCCCGTCCCCCCACGGACGGGTGGTGTGCCCCCGCAGTAACACCCGCTCTAAAGTTGCCAGAAGTTCAGCGAAGTTAGCTAAAACTAACGGCTAGGCAGGCCGCTCGCCCCGGCCTCTCGCAGCAGAGATCTTTTAATATCGTCTTCCTTGCGCCAAACTTTACCTCCTCACAATCTTTTATGGTGCACTATCCTGCGACGCATGACCCTGTAATGTTTGGTGCTCCTTCTCTGCTCTAGACGCGACCAAGTGCATTGTGTTGTACTCTCTTTGTACAATAAACGCATCCAAGTGCATTGTTGTGTGCTCCCTTTGTACAATAAACACATCCAAATGCACTGTGTTGTGCTGTCATTCGGTTTAAAATGCATCAAAGTGCAATGTGGTGTGCTCTCTTTCAGTTTTATATGCATCCAAGTGCATTGTGTTGTGATCTCTTCCTGCTATAAGTACATCCACGTGCACTGCGTGCAGGTCTGTCTATTTCTGCCGAACAGTCGCCAAAGTGAATTGTGATGTGTGTAGTGTATAAGGCGATGAATCCGCCGTTTTTGAGGGTAACCTACCCTCGCGGCTCCCCTCGTGCGTGAGCTTCCGGTTTGTAACGGCCAATACACTACCGGTTTTGCGGGGGTCAGGGGGGATGCAAACCGGAGTGGGTGGGGCCTGGGAAACAGGAAGGGGCGGCGCGATGACCCGGCGGCGCGAGGGGAACCTACCCTCAAAACGGCGGATTCATCGCCTTATACACTACTGATGTACTATCTTACTACCCTAAAATCATGCAAATGCGTTCTGCTGTGCTGTGTTTCTGCCTTTCGGTTACCCTGGAGCTTTGATTTGTAATTCTACCAGCGATGCAGTCATTCTACGGGCACCCAAATGCAGTGCAGCGTGCTCTATCTTTCTCTCTCAGATCTAAATTCACGCAAGTGCATTGTTGCAGGCTATCTCTGCCCTAAATGTACCCAAGTGCATTGTGCGGTTCTATTCATATGTTATACTAGGACTCAAACGCATTGTGTTGTGCTTTCTCTTGGCCCTTGCGGTAGTAAAACTATGACTGTAACAATAACTAGCGTGGCCCGTGGAGACTCCACGGGTAATTAGTGTTTGCACTTACCATAGTTTGACCTGAGACGGCGTTTTTAACTAAACCCACCCCGTCCAAACTAAAGTCCGCCGCTTAACCCTGCCCACCGTTACGTTACGCAGTCCGTTCTGTCTTCCTTACACCTCGTCTCACCTCTCTTCGTATTCTGATATCCATCGTGAATCTCGCATTTGTTGTCAACAAAGAATTCGCACATGAGAGTTGATAAAGATGTAGTGGTAAGACAGTACTTTTTGCATTGTTCTTCTTTGTATTTGCACGCCATTTCTAACCTCCCTGTTTCTTACAGTTAACAGATAATTTAGCCCTCCTTAAACCTTCACGTTTTAATTTATTTTTTACCAGCGTATCAGATTTTTCCACTACTGCAGGACCCGTGAATATTGATCAGTGACCCATCATTTTTCTGCTTCGTTTGATGTGATAGCTATTCAACAGAGTACAACAGACTCAGCCAATTTCATCAGTCACAGCAGCGTAACCTTCTGTTCTCAAGATGTTATTGTCTTTGCTTAGACACGCAGTCAGTTCAAATAATGTTTTAAAGTCGAGATGTCCAGCACTACCTGCTCTCTTCTCTTGCTCCGAATCCACGCTACTTATCTGGCCCTATTAAGAATGTCATCCGCCACCAGCCAAGCGAACAAAATATGGCGTAAAAAAATGAAAAGCGGTAGATATGATACGGTTGAACTAATCTTCAAATCTTTGCTTCAAAACTAGCTGAAAATTTTTTCAAGAAGCGAAAAGAAGACAGCTGTGATTGGACTGAAAGACATGAGCTTGTTGCAAGTTGAATTTTACTGCCTGAACAAATCTCTAATTTCCTTCGATCTAGTGTAGAGCTTGACACACACTGACGTAGATACCAGCGTATTATTATATAGATAGATAACAACAATTATTTCCGTTTGCCCTGCAAGCACCCAAGTAGATTTTGCTTTTAACAGAGCCTCTTCTACTTGTACTAAAGTACATTGTGTTGAGCTTTGCATCTGTCATTCTTGCGCTCAAATGCACTGAGCTGCTCTCTCTTCTTGCCTCACAACTACGCAACTACACTGAGTTGTGCCCTCATTCGCTATGTAATTAATGCATCATTATTATTATTATTACATTAATTGTAAGCTAAAAAATGATTGTGGTTTTTTTCCTGCTGAGACTCTGACCGTGTAGAAGTAATATGGGTATCAGTTGAATTATCGAGCGCAATAATATTAATTTACTGAAATTATTATTATAATGTCATTATTATCAAGATAATTTGATGATGCTCAGACGCTTACCTCTACTATGAAGTTTTACGCTTTTCTCGAGAGAATTTTTTTTTTTTGTTTGTTTTGTTTACAAAGGAAATGTAGCTATGCTAGCTTTTTTCAAAACTTTGGAAGCTTATATCTTATTTGAAGAGTTGTTTTTTCCTGACTTGAGTTCATCTCGCTAGTGAACTGGTGAAAATCTTTACACTGTTTCACCAATTCTGTATAACGTTTCATAGAGTAAATTCTATTCAAATTGATTAATATTTTCTATCGTTTCTGTTAAGTGAAGTCAGCTTCTTAATTATCTTTGGATATTTCGCAAAATATTTTTGTATTTTTATTCATAGAATTTTTTGCTGTTCTGTGCCCTCAGGGGTGTAATCTAGGCGGCCCTTTCCCTGCCACAATCTAGGAGGAAGTATAAAGGGAGACGACATATTGGAAATATGCTTCATTAGCTAGCGGTCAACTTTCAGGGTGCGAGCTGGCGGGCATACTAGCTGCCTGACGCTCGAGCTGGCTGGAATGAGTGGTGTAGATGCATATAGATTTTCTTTTTAGCTGCGAAAAAACAGTAGACTCTTGCTATTCTTCATTTGCGTCAGCTGCAAACACTGTCCACGCGAGTAGAATTCCAGATTTTCAGTTCCCTGGACATAAATACCACTTGGTATCCAGTTTACGACGAGCATTAAATATCGATCCCGTTCTGACTCTGGAACGATAAATGTTTGTAAGCAGGTGCTGCCAAGCCGCTCATGCTATTGCGGTGCAGGCTACGCAATTGAGTGCCTAATATCTAAAGTGACTGCGAGAACGGAGCTCATGAGGACGACGCTGCGCTGCAGAAAGCAGCCATGAAAAAGCCACCGCAAACCTTTTGGTCCTACTGCCCATGGCTTATGTCGTGTCCTTCTATACAGTATTTCCTTCGAGGTCACAATACAGGATATCCCACAAAAAGTTAACTCAATTTCAAAAACTATTGAAATGTATTATGGATACAGTTCGTATTAAGTTTCGCATAAATACGGCAGCGTCATGTTGTTATGGTCAAAAGTTTTATCCTTCTATGAGCCAACCCTCAAGATGCAACTTACAAAAGAGCAAAGTGCATTCATCGATGTGAAGTATTTGGAGACTAAAAGTCTTCAACAGGTTCATGAATTATTTCAAGAGTGCTTTCCTGAAAGACCTTCTCCACCAAAGGTGAGCATCTGGAAAAATGTCAGGAAGTACAAAACTGAAGGAACAAGCCTAAATCTCAACAAAAGTCGATCAGGGCGCAAGAGGACTGAACGATCACCAGAAAATGTCCAAATTGTTAACGAAGCACTGAGAGAAAATCCAGACGTTTCTACAGGGAAGAATGATTGGACATAAGTAAAAGCACATTCAACAGAATTGTAAAGATCGAATTGAAATGGCATCCTTATAAAATGCAAGTGAGACAGAAATTCCTAGTTACCAATCTACCTCGGCGATTAAATTTTGCTCAATGGTTTCTGCGATAAAATGTTCGATTCGGTGAAGACATTGTGGTTAGCGATGAGGCCGTGTTTCATTTAAATGGCAAAGTTAATAGCCATAATCTTCGCAGATATGCACCCAAGAGCAATCCTCCTAACTTTCACTACGATGTTGAAAATTCTAGCGAGAAAGTTTCTTTGTGAATGGGACATTGTGGAAATGGATGTGCGCTGGGTCCTTTTTATTACAACAATTTAGATGGAGTGGGATACCTTAACCTAATAAATAATAGGATAGTTCCAAGACTCCAAGAAACCCATGGATTTAGAATCAATAGCAAGTCGTGGTGGATCCAGGGCTGTGCTCCTGTCCACAGAACTATTGCTGTAAGGGAAAACTGAAAGAGCTAGTCAGCGATCGCATTATCTCTTTAATTATCGTATTGAGTGGCCACCCAGATTCCCCGATTTGCATCCCTGTGAATTTTGCCTATGGGGACACTTGAAAAGTAAAGTTTATAATTCCCCACCAAGAGCCCTCAATGACCTGAAGCAAAGAATTTAACAGGAAGTCAATCTGCTTCGAAAAGATAATGCTCTGATAAGAAGAGTTATTAATGCAATGAGAAAGATAATACAACTGTGCGTTGAAAGAAATGGAGGGAAACCCAAGGGAACTCAAAATTAAAGCACAGTTTTAAGTTTTTTCTTTAGTTTGAAATTCTATTGGCTTCTCATTAGTAATAAACTGTAAAAAGTTATTTAAAATTTTACTTTAGCACTATCAAATTTATATTCAACAAGTTTTTGCAAGCATGTTTTCAGTGTCTCCTACTAAAAATAATACTGGAAACTACTCTTTCATATTTTTTTCATGAATTTTCAATATAGACGAAAAAAAGGTTGATAAACAACATACACCTTTCAAAATTTTTATAATTTCGATAGTTTTTTGATCTTTAATTATTTGCATTTGGATTAACTTCCTTTTTTGGGACACCCTTTATATTTGGGCCTCACGAACCCAAGGGTCCCAAGTTCTTTCCCGCAGGGGATGTTGCAGATGGCTGCAGCTCCGGCTGAGAAGGTTAGTTTTGTAGAGTTAGGTAGGTTCTCTATATTTCCCCTTCTGTTCCGTGAGGTGGGCTGTCGATCGAGATAGCCAACCTAGTCCGCGGGACACTTCTACGCTCTCTCTCATGTTTTTTTCTATTCTTCACGCTTTTTCCCGCCGGTAGTAGCGCACCCGGCCAACAGAGACTAGCCCGCAGGAATGCCGAGATAACTCATTCGTTTATTGATGCGACATAATAAAACGAGTCTCACTGCTGGGATCACGTTGTCGTATGACAAAGGGTGCAGTGGTGAAACCAGGAATATACTAATAACTTACTGTTCTGCTTAAAAATTACTTTCAATGTTTAATTGTTTTTTGACTGCAGTTCTTTCGAAAAATTAAACCAATGCCTCGTATGCTAGTTGCGCAGAAAGTATCTTTCTAGGACCACGGTTGCATGCTTTAAACACTGGATATCGGCACATATCCCTTAGGATATTATCAATCAAGTTTTTTTAACAGAAACTGATTGTCTGAAATGATGCGTGGACTTTTGGACTTTTAAATGTGTTATGGGTGCATATGCCATATGAATTTCCAATCTAGTCTTCCTCACAAACTGACTTTCTCAAGCCAAAGGTGCACTGCTTCCAGGGGCGAGAATGGGTAGATTTGTCTTATAAAAATCTTCAGGCAAGTTTTTTTTTTTTAAATCTACTTTCTGAATCCCTTTTTCTACTTTTTAAATTGATAAATACGGGTGCATTAACCGACTGGTTGCCTTCTGTGTTTTATTATATAAGTATTGTACCAGCTGTGCTAGTATTAATTGAAAGAAGCATACTTCTATGCTTTGGAGAAATAAATGATGTATGATTATAGAATACCTTTACGCTTCGGAGAAATAAATGATATATTATTGTACCAGCTGTGCTAGTATAAAGAGAAGAATACCTCCATGCGCTGAAGAAATAATTAATATATTATTATAGAATACCTCTACGCTTTAGAGAAATAAACGATATATTATTTCATAAGTAAAACCTTCCAGTAAGTCCCTATGACAGAAGCTGACTTTCTGAAACCATTGGGCACATGGACACCGAGCAAAGCATTCTATCAGTGCCTGGACCTTCCTGTGCTAACAAGGTCAGTTTACCAGTCGTGCTCCATTCCACGCGGTCATGTCCCTTTTGGGACAATGGCCACAGCGCGGTTCTTCGGCCAGACAATATCCNTTGGGCGCATGGACACCGAGCAAAGCATTCTATCAGTGCCTGGACCTTCCTGTGCTAACAAGGTCAGTTTACCAGTCGTGCTCCATTCCACGCGGTCATGTCCCTTTTGGGACAATGGCCACAGTGCGGTTCTTCGGCCAGACAATATCCATACATATATGTGTGCCCGCCTGTGTAGGTTTGTCCGTTTGTCCGGTGGTGGCTCTGGTAGAGAAGGCAAGGAAGGCAAAAAGGAAAGGAACGGAGTTGGTTGGTCAATGGGTGTGGTCCAGACAACTTCCCTGCGTCATGGTGAGAAGAACCTAAACCTGTTGCCTCTTACGGAGGGACGATACGTGTTGGGATGGATATCAGCTATAAGGTTCTCTCTGTTTGGTTCTTGCGTGCCTCAGCTGCTGTGCAATGCGTGGTACCTACCATGAGGAGATGGTACGATTTAGTGTGCATGAAGTTGTTTATTTGGGTTTTATATATCCCATCTACTGTGCGAGGCATGGTACCTCATCATGGTGCGCCGGTAGGCATTGGAGTACGCCAGGCGAACGCGATTCCCATAGACCGCAGAAAAATTCTCAAATAAACTCCATCTCCAGTCTACGGGACTTGAACGCACACGATAAAGGGATAAATTGGGACGGCTTGAATGCAGAACT
>LQNS02277100.1:7405610-7427787 GCA_001587735.2 Parhyale hawaiensis
TCTTTCTGTGAATTTTAACCGAATGTCCCTCAATCGAATATAAAAAATAATAGCAGAGCTATTGAATCTGTGCTGACTTTTTATGACCTATTGGTTAGTTAAATAAATGAATAAATTCTTCACAATTGTCTGACAATACCTAACATGGTGAAACTGGGCTCACGCACCAGTATGCCGAAGGCCTCGTTCCAGTTTGTTACCTACAGTAAGTTCCGTACAAGATCGAGAAACAAGACATACTTCATTATAGTAGCGATTTCTTAAAGTATGCATCAAAACGAAATCCACGTGCATATTTGTGTGAGATAAAATTCCAACCATCTACTTTTAAATATCTTAAGTAAGCCGCTGCATCGCTTGCTCTTATATGTAAAAACATATATACGGTATGTATTTTCTGGTAATACAAGTGGGATATTAGTACTGTACATGCCTAATATATATCGTTACATGTTGTTGTTATTATTATTATCTCTAGTGTACCCGGCAGTCAAAATGACGGGAAAGATTTTGTGATGATACTCCTCCATGGATCATAATTTCGTTATTAATTTGCTTATATAGGATGTACTTCAACTGCCAACTTCAAAAAGCAATTTTTTTTCTCAAAAGCAATTTTTTTCTGCAATCGACATCATATCACTCCTAATAAAATTTGGGCTCTGTATCCAAGATACGCGATGATGTCATATAGAACCAAAATTAAAAAAAAAATTGTTTGCTGCCAAGAAATTCACGTGTTCTCTACCCGCCAGCTGTCGACCGCTGAAGAATATCTAACCGTTTGCTCCATTCATTATGCAGTCCATTAGAGCATCAGCGTGAACTCAGAGGCGCTGATGTTTAGAGGTATGAAACCTCAGAAGAGAGTACAAATCAACAAATCACGATGCACGAGAATCCTAAGAGAATCAGTGCGTATCTTCATTGATTGGATTTCAACTTTGGCAAAGCAAGAACTGCATTCAGATATACTTTTGCCACCATAGTCAACCTGGTTTATTTTCTACCTATCAGTTTTCTAAGAAGACCGCGATAGGATGACCACAATCTCCAAACCTTCATGATTTTCGCCAATCTGTTTTTATTTTAAAGAGTGACAGAAACAGGACACATCTATAATATAATAAAGACTGATATGTATTTATCTGTTTGTTTATCTGTTTATCCATTTTCTGTCACGCTTTAACAAAACAGGCGGAAATTAGCCTAGGTTGGAAGCTCTAGTCGTCCTCTCAAGTTCCATTGAAAACTAATAGGTAGAAAATAGGCAGGGTTGAAGATGATTGATTGCAAACGTATCTTAATCAGGGAGAGTTGAAATTCCAAAATGAAGATATCGCAAGCTTAGTCTGATTCGTACGAGTATTACTTTCTCCATGTATCGAATCTATGGCTAAGTGTCGGGCGAACTCAAGTCTAAATGCACTTCTTGCATTGCCGAAGTTGAAATCTCAGCATTGAAGGTATCTGAAGCTTCTATTGACACTCTCATGCATCTTGATGCTTAGTTTCTTCCCACAGATGAATTCGTTGCATCAGCTATTCTTCCAACTTCAATTCATTGGTCCACGAAACAATTTTGGCTAAGTAAAAGAACCATTGGACCTATAGGACATCCTAAGTATCTATGATACCAAATGGAATCACTCATTTTGAGTGTTGTTGATGTGCCTGCAAAAGTAATTGATTTTCGTCTATGTCAGAGAAAGAAAATAAGAGTGTCGTTGCTCAATAATTATTGTGAAACCGTGAACCCTCATCTGCATGATCGTTAAAGTTGGCAGTTGTATGAAGGAAAGCATGATCAATCAAGCAGGATCAACACAAATTTTTTGCTGTCATTCTTGACAGCGCGGGCACACTAGTAAATAAATAATCATGTAAACATATATCAGTCTTTATTATATTGTAGACTATCAACCTATATACTGATTGAACTTAGCTATATAATCTTGCTTACGAGTTCGCTTGCATGTCACCGTGCACACAATTTACGCTATTATACATAGGTGATAAACTTAGAGGAGGTCGGACACTTCAAAATAATGATGCTTCAAATTGTTATTTCAGTTCATTTTGGGAGAGGTTCTTAGTCACCCAGTGGGTCAGGGAAGTCTAATCCTTACTATATATAGTATGGGAGCAGTCTGTCCGTCTGTCCGAAACCTTCCAAAATCTGTATCCAGGATACTAACTTGGGAACGGCTCGTTAATTGCTATAGACCTGGGCTCAGGACTTTGTGGACTTGGTGTACTTTGTGGACTGTATGAACTTTGTGGACTCTGTCAATTTTGCGGACTTCGTATCCTGGTGAACTTTGTAGAATTGTGAACTTTTTTGATGGGATGGTAAGATGTATTACCTTACCTCACCTTGATGATAGATAGGTTTGATAGGTTTATTACACACAGACACATTTCATGTTACAAGTATTTGGTAAAGTAGTAATACACTGTAGAATAATGCATCTGTGTAGCCACTGAAAGTTTAACAAACTTTTTGGGCAACATAAAACAAAAACAAAAGCTAATAAAATTGCATGACGTATTCTTTCAAACGTTTTTTTAAGACATTATCAGAAATGGGATCTAATAAATACGCAGGAAGTTTATTGTGAAGAGTTGCAATTTGAAATACTGTAGCGCGTTTCTCAACGTCAACACGCACAGTTGGGAGATTGAGAACAGTACGTCTCAGTTTGTAATTTTGTTGGGGAACAAGGGGACTGAAATACTTTAGAAATACTCCAGGATATTATAGAACACAAATCGAAAAAATTTAAGTAAGGAATAGTTTCTTCGGACGAGGTCCAGGTGGCGTTATGCACGCCACCCATCTTGTGCAGAGGTGATGCTGCAGTCCGTGACCAGCGGGGTCGACTGACAGCGAGTTATCCCCACAGTTCACGTGGGCAGGTTTATCATGCACTTTCATATTAAGTATGCGTCCAGTAAGTTTTTAAATTTCGCAGTCTCTGTTCCGGTGACATTTCGGATGTGACGTGGCATTTTGTTGTTATTAGAGCGGGGGGCTTGGCGCTTTGATAATCTTATGAAACACCGGTAACGCAGTGGTGGTCAAAACTAGCCTTAAGCGACGTCACAAGTGCGACCAATACGGTCTGATTGTCTGGCTTAGTTTCGCCCATTGACGTTGACAGTAATTCCTTCTAGAATTTTCCAGACATATATGATCGTAAAGCGCTCGTATCTCCTTTGATTGGAGTACACTTGCAGTTGAGCAAGTCTTTCGTGATAGTTTAAATTTTGCATGCTCCGGATTTTGGATAGCCTCAAGGCGCTCTAAGTCTTTCCGTTTGCTTGGCATCAAAAAAGGTGAACAATATTCGATCCTCGGTAGTATTAGTTGTTTCCATAAGTTGAGCATTGTGTCTGCCTCTCGTGAAGAGAAAGTTCGAAGCACCCATCCTCTCCACTGCTTACCTATGGTAACGACTCAAGCCACGTGATCCTCAAAAGTGGCATTGTCTTGTATTCTCGCCCTAAAATCCCTTAAAATTTGCTCTCTCTCGATTTCACTCCCATCTCTCTTCGTGTAGGACGTAGACTCAGTAAGTGAGAATTTTTTTCCGTATCGTAAAAGTTCAAATTTTGATTCGTTGAAGGTCATGTTGTTAACCGGAAATCAATATTTATACATTTTCATAACTAAGTAAACAAAAGGGTTGCTGATGGGCCAGTAACTTTTAAAACTACGCGCCTGAGCAACAGGCCACCATGGACAACTAATAAATCCTTAGGACGCTTTGAGAGCAGGCATTTGAACTCCTGCTTACTAACACAGCCAAACAGGGACCCCTGTTCTGCACTATCTGATGTATTACACCCCGACTGAGCTCACTGATGTTCACCTTAGTGTATCCAAAGTGCGGTAATTGCAACATATGTACTCATGGACGGCCGAATTTACTTATCCAAACTTCTCACATGGTACTTACCTCTCAACAGTTACTATGCCGCACTGCACATTCGCAGGAAACTAGTCCTAACGACTCTACAGTCAAGTAAAAAACTATGCCCTTCTCCTCCATCCACGCCAAACTCACCCTAACCACCCGACATTCAATTCAATTCAATACTATGCCATTTCACACACTCACCCTACATTCTCCCAAACTACCCAGCTCTGAGCATGGGACTAACCCAGCACGACTCCATTGTTTTACCCAACATAAGGGTCCCAGCGAGCGGTCGTCTACGGGAACCCGACACCGGGCCCACACATGGGACTCGTCTTCACAAGAGAGGCTTGTTTGGACGCGAGGAATTTTACTGCCCTGGGTACGTACGGTGGGGAAGTGGCAGCGGGGTCCCTAAAAGAATGTGTCTTAGCAGTAAAGTAAAGGCTGTTTCACACGCATGGTTTTTGCCCTACCTTCATACGTTACATCGTCCTAAAACGTTGCTCTGTCTCTTAACTCAACAGAAAAATTTTGGGTTTTTGAATGGTTGTTCGCTCCAATTGTGAAGAGATGTCCAAGTCAGGTGGTCTAAGAGATCATATTTAATTAAGTAAATCTTTTGATAGACATACAATTGTGTTGTCAGTCACACAAGGAGCGAAACAAGCAGGTGCTGAGGATTACAACAGTAGGGCAAACGATTATTGTGCAATCCCGCCTCGTGCCTTGAATGTCAAGTAATTTCTCGTAGTTCACTAAAGTTTACTGGTTATCAAAAAAGAGTGTAGGATTACCGAAAGCAGTTGAGGGTCAGATTAATCAAATTTACGTCAATCGAACATAGGAATACGTGTAAATTAGGGTGGACTGAGCTGTAGGCATAGTATTTGATGAAGCAACAATTGTTTTATATCACCAACTTCACTAATTTACGTCATATGACAAGACTGTTAAGTTAATTAAAGTATTAGGTAGCTCTTTCTTCTCTAACACTAATTTTGTACATCAAGGATAACAAATGGTGACTTCAATCGAAAAAAAATTGAATGTTTTCGATACTTCCAGAAATAAGTCGTTTTCGTTTCCTTATTTGTAAAGGAAACAACTACAAAATGTTCAATGAAATATTTTTCATTCAGTATCTAACAAGAAATGGAATACATGTTTCACCCAAATTGCAGAAAGATACCTC
Organism: Parhyale hawaiensis; assembly: GCA_001587735.2. Classification (NCBI taxonomy): domain Eukaryota; kingdom Metazoa; phylum Arthropoda; class Malacostraca; order Amphipoda; family Hyalidae; genus Parhyale; species Parhyale hawaiensis. Next base: position 7,410,729 of record LQNS02277100.1, read on the forward strand.
GCTGTGTAGCTTCTATGTAGTGTTGTCATCTCTAACTATTGCATTGCGTTCAATTTTTTTCTATGACGGCATATAAGTTATTTCTCTGCAAGCTCTGCAGTTCAAACCAGCAGCTCTGTAGAATAAACCAGTAGCCCTGCAGAGTATTTAGAAGTTCTGCAGAGTAAACCCAGCAGTTCTACAGAGTGAAACCAGCAGTTCTTCAGGGTAGAACTAGCAATTCTGCTGGATAAAACTACCAGTTCTGCAGGGTAAAAGTAACAGTTCTGCAGAACACTGACAGCTCAGAGCAGCCCTTGCAGAGCTGCAGCCTCAGTATGGTCAATAATTCAGAGCAACAGAGGCCTCCTCGCTGTATTATGGATGGCACTCAATATGTTGCAGAGGCGCGCGCTGGCCGCCGCCGGAGGGCCGTGATTGTACCTGCGATGAGGTAAGCGGTCTATGGGACCACGCGTGTTTTTTCTTTCGAATATAAAGAGTGGAATAGAAAAGTACCCATACGCTCTGTACTTGTTATTGATACTTTTTTTCGTTTGCATCTGCATAACACACAATATTAAAATTGATTAGAAATTTGAGATATTTACTGTAACGATGTATATATAAGTGCAATGTAACAGATATATTTATATATGTCAATACGCCAGTTTAAGTAAAAGGAATGCTCTATTCTCGTCAGAGCTTCTTTACGACTTTTTTCCCCGACGTCTGATGGCTAAAATTGCTCCTTGTCCGGCTTGTGTAGCAAATGACCAAAGCTGGGGCACCGCAGTTGGCTTCTGGTTGTGATCGACGTTATTCGATCATACCCGTGATCAGCTTAAGGCCGTTGTTGCGTAATATATATGTAGTGGCGAAGAAACAGACATGTTCACTTATGGTGGTGTCCTTAAGGCGGACTACCATGCGATTTTACAAATGCATCTCCTGAAAAACTAGCCTTGTTTTGCGATCCTTTAAAGCTATATACCACCCAAAGGACGAGTTGCTTCTGAGTAGGAAACTCGTCAAGAAGGCCGTAATCGCAGTGTGGCACATGACCACGAGCAGGTACCAGTTAGCCTTAAGGGACTGAATACGGCGTAGACAATACTCCCAGCTCTTTCCGGGATTCTTCCCTTAAATCCTTAACAGAACTATTATGGCGCTGACGGTAATAGTTTGGCGCGTAAGGAGAGATTATTAATGCTAGCCCAAGCATCCAGCCACTATAGACCGCTTAGCACAAGCCGGACAGTTATCAAGTGATACCTTGTCTGTCCGCACAGGCATCGCGCTGCCTCAGCTAGTCAAAGGAAGCCGATCCACACAACCCTGACAGCCCGCGAGACCCATTAGTGACCGTCCGTACAAGAGAACCCTGATACATGTGCAGACGTTTTTATTCTTGGTGCCAAGAAGCGTGGTGATTAGCTGATGAACTTCCCTGGTTGGGCCAGTTACGAGTTTGGTGGTTGGTAAAGCGTTTACACTGAATTCAGTCGCCATGTTGCTTAAGAGACCTGCACGATCCAGTTACTACGTAGTTGATGGCCGGTCGTTTTGCTCCAATGAGGAGGGACTTTATTATCTGCAGACGCTAGTAGTTACTGCTGCGGTATAGACGCGTCGACCCTGCTACCAACATATCCCTTGTTTTAGTGTTATGTTGCTGCTGCATGTGGTTCTTTAGTCCTCCGGATCCGAGGTGCACTGTGAGACGCCTGGATAGAATGGTGGTGGTCATAATTACCGATATACGAGCAGTTTTGGAGCTCAAAGCCTTAATGAACAACAACATCGTTTCGATCCTAAAAAACTCATGTCATCTACGAGTACAAATGTAAATTAGAAGACTATGAATGTACTGGTGCTTTGGTCACTGCGTGTATGTAACCAATATATTCCATGGCATAGGTATTTGGCATTCATCATACTCATCACTTCACTATATAATCTTTACACTAATGTAGTTTATCTTTTGCTCTGCGTACATCTAATCTAGTGATAATCATAATTCATTGCAGAATCATTAAAAGAAGGAAGTATCGCCATTGTCGTACTAGAAGTACTTTCCTCTAACTTTTCGTTTCTGTGTCTGGTGTGCGAATGACGACTTTGCGCGGCTTGCACTGAGACTTATAATCTTCACGGTTTTATTTTCGATTTATCAAGCTACGAAAGTTCTTGGGATAATTATCAGTTATTTGCTCTTTTATACTTATTGAACCAGATTTATACTTATTGAACCAGTCTTCACCTTCCCGCTACTAGCGTCTCCATAACATCCCTCACTTTTCCATTCATTATTTTCCAGTTTTTACTTGCGTACCCCTCACTTGCCACCAATCATGCAATTTGCACTTCTCGCGTATCTATACATAACTCACTTCACTAATTTTGCTTTCCCATCCCTCATCTTCCCACGCCTCACTTACTCGTACCTTACTTTGTCGTCCCCCACTTTTCCATCCCTACTTTCACATCCCTCATTTTCCAATCCCTCACTTTACCAGTCTTCCCAGAAATTTCCCACTTTTAGGGGAAACTCGCACAAAAAATTTGGGCCGCCCTTTCCTCGGCGCTCGGCCGAACTGCGGAGGCAAAATTACTTTGGAAAATTGAGAGCCGCGGAGCCATGCCGCGGGGACTAGAGAGGCTGCGGTGAGGAGTAGTTCTTGTTGCCGGTGAGCTCCGTTCTTGTGCTTATTGCCTGTTTCTTACCTAAATTTTCTTATAACTTGGATATAATTCAATATACAGTAGTTTGATACCTATGCCTAATATGGCTGCTGCTGATGAATTTTTCTTTTCGGTTTATTGCTTATTTTTCTCCCATTTTTCAAATATTTAAATCTTCATTATATTACCGTGTTCCAGTTTGTTCGTAGTGCATCTGCACTTCTTTCATCTGCCCAATTCTTCTGTTTGTGCCTTCTTTTATGCTGTTCTTTGTCTCTTTCTAACACTTTATGGTAACTAGTTCATTCCACTCATGTACTGCTCCCTTTTAATCATTCTTTAGGATTTTCCCCCTATATTTATGTCTACTTTTAAAACTTCATCCTGCATGCATCGTTCGGAATAGTCCTGTCTGTATGAGAAAAATAACATTAGTTCAGTGTTTTTCATCCTTTTCTATGCCTGGCTCTCCTTGAGAAATGCAAAATTAATAGCCCATATGACGATGACAAAGGAAGTTTATTTTGAATTTTCTGCAACGACCTTAGGTTAGTTTTTTAATGACATAGATGTAACACAAGATTTAGCACCCACCTAAAAGGTCATCTCGCACCCCTAGAGGGTGTGAACATCCCTGGTCGGGAACCACTACATTACTTGAATCGTGAATTAAAGAATTAAATGTCTTATCTATCGGTTATGTTCCACAGATATACGTTGTAGATTACCACGTGCTATATGTATAGAATCGCTGATTTTGACTCGGCATAAATTCTAAGTTATTCCGTAATGCTGGACAAATGCAACTTTGCTGTTCTTTCCTAATAAAAAGGTAATGAAAAATCAGATGCATAACTTTATTTTCAATTAGACGTGAAGTACAACTATACAAGTTTTAATTATCAATTTTATCTACATTGTCAATAGAAATGTAGTCTAGCAATCACGTCCATTTCGTTGTACTGTACTCAATAAAATGACTAAAGCTAGGCAGGTTTAATTAACAAATATAATGAAACAATGTAGTATATCAATTGTACTTACTTTGTAACAAGTGTAGCAAACAGAACGAGCGCTTGACTTTGTACTCAATAATGTGTACAATAGAGCTAGACTTGTTTTAACTTACAAGATTTACAATATAAAATTTCAGTTGGTACACTTAGCGCGCAAGTGTGTTAACTAAGGTTTGCGTTATATTTCTTTTTTTATTATTTTAATAAACATAATTGGAATGCAGTTCGCTTTGCATGCTGTTACACTCTCCAGTTTCTCTTTCCGCAATCTAGTATTTTCTGTCGTATAAGAGCAGTCTGTATCCTTCTGTAGTGTTCTCTATTAAAAGTAAATTATTTCTAAGCTCATTTTACACGATTTTATACGTGTATTACAATAACTTTGATACAGAGCATATCTGTCGTGCTGCACATGTTTAACTTGATGTATTAAAATAATTATTAATGCTTGCATCAGTGCATTTACGTTCTCCATTTCAGCAAAATACATATTCTTTTTCTAATAATGTGTTGTCATTATTTCAATATTAGTTTATTTCCTTTCATGCCTTTCTTTCGTATCCTTGCTTTATATTTTTTCGCAACTATTTTGAAATCAGAAATGTTTCCCTCCTGGCTAGCTCCTCACTCTCCGCGGTTGCTAGTTTTTTTCCCCTTTTGTTCCATTTCCTTTTTTATCATTTAATCTTTATTGCGCTACCTCATCAATTCGCTTTCTTGTCGTTTCCGTTTGCCCTTCCGCCATTATTATTTCCAATTGGTCCAATTTCTCCATTCTTTGCATCATTCTTTTTTTCATGCTTCATTACTTTCTCTTTTCGCTTTTGTTATCTGAGAAGAGATAACAGCCCCTGCATGCTGTTGCTGTGCCTCGTGATAGCGCTAATTATTTTTTTTTACCGCTGTTTAGTATCGGAGAATTTGCAAGTTTTACTTCTCTCTTTAAAAGCAGTTCAGCCAGGCTGTGTAACTTTGCGACAGTATTTTTTTCCTGTTGTTTTCCCAAGCAAAAAAAAAAAAACTGCAACGAAGTAAGATGGCTTGGTTTGGTTAAGCCTTGGCTGTACAAATTCCTCTTGCCTTTTCCGAAGGAATAACACTGTCGGAGTTGCATCATATTTAATACAGAACAAAGTGAAGGATCAAAATTGAGTTCATTCATGTTTTTTCACGCTGCGCTTTCTACAAGAATCCTAATATAATAAAATGTTTCATGTATTTATTTACTTCGTGTCCGCTCTTAAGGAAACAGATAGGTGAAAAAAAAGTCAGGTTGCAGATTTTGTAATTAAGTTACATTTTCATAGGGCTCGATAACCAAGTTGCAGAAGATGGCGTAAGTGGGATCCTTTTCCTTTTATTTGAATGCACTTCTTGCTTGAAACACTTCTTGAAATCTGAACAATGTATATCCAGCTTCTGGAATCCGATTCTATAACTTTTTCTTTCAGATCACGGCGTGTAAATTGGGCAGATGATCAACGGAGCACTCATGACTGGCAGTATACAATTATTTGACTGGCAGTAGACAGTTATTTCTACTAGCTTACTGTCTTTCTGTCAGAGAGCAGATTTCGCTTCAACGGCCAAAATTTCAGCTCTTCGGTGAAGTAGATATTTGAGTATGGAAGACAGTATCATGGATACGGTGCACTCACATTCCATATAAGCCACAGTTCATTTACAGAAGATAGTCGTGTCAAATTTCACCGTTTGCGCTATGCCCCTAAAATTCCAGGATTGTGACGACAAAATTGCGCCATGCCACTGTGGAAATATCAAAGATTCTTCGCTGCTACAGTGCCTTGACGCAATTGTGACGTCACTATCCTGGAAATTTTGGGGCTTAGCGTAAACAGTCATATTTGACACAACTATCTTCTGCAAATGAACTGTAATATAAGCTGACTGGAGTTGAATTCAAGTTTATTGAAGTATTTCACTCAAGATTTTACTTCAGAAGACTCACGTGTTATTAAGAAAAAGGATAGGGAACGTAAAAGAAGAACGAGACTACTAGGCTCAAGAACGAAGACGTGCTACCAACGGAGAGAGATGAAGCGGCTATGTGACAGAGTGACAAGAAGGACTTGAAGCAGAAGAATTACAGAAGGGAATAACAGCTGCTAATAAGCGTTAGCGAAAAATGTGGGAACAGCAAGTCAGAGAAGAGAGTAAACATATAGATTATTGCGTGAATTTTTTCACCCACGGGACCACTAATAACACTAAATAGAGGACCTTCCGCTTCTGGCACACTTATGATACAGCGTGGGTGAATGTTTTAAATGGAAGCAATCTTTCGTTCATCCCTTCTATCTTCTTTCAGCTTAAAATGTATTTTTCTTCTGTTTTTCATTCATTTTTTGTTTTACAATGCTCTCACTTGTTCCTGGTTTTATCTTTCATTTATTCATTTTATTCATCATTCACCTTATAATTTAACTTCTGTGTCTCTTTTTATTCATCTTCTTCTTCCCCTTCATCCTCTTTTATATTATTTTCATCCACCTTTCGTTTTTCCCGTAATTCATATAGATATATATCTTCTTTCCCCATTTTATGTTCTTTTCGGTTTCCTCTTTCATTCATCCTTATTTCCAGATGTTATGCGTTTTCCTTTTCCCCTTAATTGATCTTTACTGTCACATTTTACCTCTCTTTCGCTCCTCCTTACATTCGCACAACATTTCACATTTCACTTATTCTTCACCCCCTCCATCTGCCCTTTCTCCTCTTTAATTATTCCCACGCTTCCCCTCTCAACGCTATTCAACCTCTGTGCTCCCTTTCATCCACACGCTTCTTTCCCTTCACCCTCTGGCGCCCTGTCGGCAGTGTAATAATTGGCCGACGTGTGCTGGCGGCTGAGCGTTGGATGAGTATTGGCTAAGCGTTGGATTAGTATTGGCTGAGCGTTGGATGAGTTTTGGCTAAGCGTTGGATGAGGATTGTCTAAGCGCTGGGTGAGCATTGGCTGATAGTTGAATGAGTATTGGCTAAGCGTTGGATGAGTATTGGCTGAGCGTTGGATGAGTATTGGCTGAGCGTTAGACGAGTATTGGCTAAGTGTTTGATAAGTATTGGCTAAGCGTCGGATGAATATTGGCTAAGTGGCGGATGAGAATTGGCCCTGTGTCAGACGAGCATTGGCCGGGCGTTGGATGTGTATTGCCTATGACGGTTCGATAAGCCTCATCTTAGTATTGGCAGCGAATTGGCTCAGGATGGTCATATCATTAGCTGAGCATCGTCTTACAATGGGATGAGCGTTGGCTGAAAGTTGGATGAGCATTATTTGAGATTTGGCTGAGCGTTGGGCTTGTCTACAACGCTTGAGGACTCCAACCAAATTGTTGACCAACTAACTCCCTCCTAGCATCTATTATTGCTTTCATAGACGGTTTCCAACGCTGTAACTAAATGTCCCCACGCTAACGCTCACAACATTGCGTAATTCTACCGCTCACCCGAGCTATTTCTAACGCTAGTGCTGCAATATTCAGTCACTCGTTCAAATTGGGAACGGATGTTCGTCACGACACACGTCGCTCAGCTGAAGTACTTGCAATATGTATCTTAGCTACATACTGACCGTCACTGTGCGTCGGGACGCTTATGCTAAGTGCGTATAAGGTGACTGTCTGCTCAGAAGTTGAGCGTACGATTGCATTGTGTGGCGCCGGCATAACGCTGACGTACTGAAAGACCCTCTAGTGACGCCAAATTTTAAAATTAGGAATCGATATCCTAACTTTGTGATTTATAATCACTATCTCTGTAATCGGTTGTGTAAATCGCTACTATATACATGTATAAGAATTGTGCTTGTTATCACCCGCGAACGAAGTGAGAGAGGTGGTAAGGTTTTCGTTGAAGATTTAAGTATATATATATATATATATTTGTGTATATCTTTGTAAATATATATTCATATATATTTATCTGTCCATCCAAAAAGATAGTCGAAGGAGTTGAGCAATGTTCATAATTTTTTGTAAGGAGTTTGGTGGGTTGACCTAGATGTGACCCATGCCAAAAAAACTAGGGCTAGCTGACCATCAAAAATGACGTCGTTCCATTTTCCTCCACCGTGGTGAATTTGCCTCCACCGCGGAAGATCGTCTCACGCCAGGAGGTATTGTATTATTTTCACATGTTTTTATTGAAGAGCTTCTCTCTGGGAATGGGCTGTGCTCTAACCTCATTCATCAAAAATAACTTCGTTTAATTTGCCCCCTACCGCGGGTGATGGTCTTACGCCACCGAGACGTTCTAGTTCCTCCATGCATTCCTTTGTTCGTTGACACGACTGTTACGCTTTCACTATTAGATAAGGCCAAGTTAGAGTATTGTTGATACTGTTTCTTGAGGAAACAACAAGAATGAAGTTTCAGCTTAAGCTGCTACTGCTGACACGGCATAAGTAGAGGATTTCCTGTCTGACTTGAAACATATTTTCACACTTCGTATACAGGTTGCAGGTGCGAGATATCAATGAAGAACCGTACTGTTGCTCCGTGAAATTTTTACAGGTTTCAGCTAGTGTACAGTATTACCAAGGCAGTGGTATCATATGAAGATACGATGCTGCTGTGCACATTTATTACCTACCATGACAGTGGTGTTGGATACAACGCTGCTGTTCATATTTATTACCTACCATGACAGTGGTATTAGATACGACGCTGCTGTGCATGTTTATTACCTACCATGGCAGTGGTAACACGCATATTCCGCTGCCACGTATACACACCCAGAATTTCTTTCAGACGTAACTTACACAAGCAAAACATTCACTGGCATAACTCCTCATGCATAGCACACACTTATACGTCGCATCCACATGCATAACATCCACATCCGTAGTATCGGCTTTCGCACTTCCACATGCATAACTTATCCTACCATAACAAACTCATCACACACATATATAACATACCCATATTAAACATCCACATACAAAACTCCTGGTGCATTACATACCCATATAGGCTATAACAAGCACATACATCACATGAACAACATACCATCCACACATAATAACACATACATTACTCCACATGCATAACATACCCATATACCTATAACAAATACATACGTAGCATACTCGTACATATCTATCGAACCCATACATAACTTCACATACATAACATCCGCACACGTACTCGAGGCAGCCTGTAGTTCCAACAACGGGCCAAGACGCAACTTGAGAGGATCGCTCAAGTTTACAGCTAAATTTCTTAACTTTTTTCTTGTGCCTGAAGTGGTCGTGTGAGCTATAGGCGCTGGGTCTGATAGCCTACCTCTGTGACGTCACTTGATAAATTGCCTTGTCTAGGCTGCTAATAGTGCGACTGTTCTCTAGGTGAGAGTTGTGCCTCTCTTAGTGACGTTACTACAACAGGTACTTGCAGTAACAGGGGGCTATTGTAACAGGGGGCTATAGTAACAGGGGGCTATAGTAACAGGGGGCTATAGAGTGTTTCTGTCAAACGAGGAACTCGTGAGTTCGAGTCACCTCGCCACGCCGGAAAATTCTTAGGGCGTTTAGCTTGCTGAGTCAGCATTGGTGTCGGACGCAGTTGTGGAGGTAGTGACCCTAACCAGAAATGCGGACGGCTTGGGGGTAGCAGGATGTCGCATAAGAGACTGCCGTCTCTGACTGGCCCAGTAGCTTTTGACAATGATTGGCCGATTGCAGCCCTGCCCTCTTGTGGTTCCGGTTGGCATATATCTGCAGCACGTATCAGTGCTTGTGAGTTCCAAGTTGTAGTGCATGGTCAACCTTTACCAAGCTTTGCTCGTCAGCGTTGTGCCAGTTCCCGGTAGAAAACAGAGGCCGAATTTCACAATCCCACTGTACAATAATGTGTCACCTGTTGGTTTCTTGGTACTTCGTGGATGTAGTTCGGGCCCTCTTCGGTCCCAGGCAATGCTGAGACACCGCCCGGTGAGTGCTTCTTAGGTTGGTCCGTCCGTCCTGATATGAAAGATTACATAGGAGAAAATAATCTGTTGAGCAGCAAAAGAGCTATTTTCTGGCCAAACATACGAAAAATAAATAATTTAAAGCAAAATTTTATTAAAAAGTCCGTGATTTGAAGGCATAATTTTAGAAAAGAAACAACTGAGATTTGAAAGAGCCCGAAGTACTTGTCAGCCATAAAATAGATATTGAGTACATTGTCCTTCATTCTCACTATGGGTCCTTTTGTCTGAGCTAGTGGCAGGCGAACTGTTATTGTAGCTCAACAAAGGAAAAGCAAACTGTAGTGCAAATCGCAGAGCAGCGATGTAAGGAAGATGGAGACGCTATTGAGATATTTAATTACTTGTATTTTCTGTCATCAATGAATACGATGCCGGACATTAGTACCCAATGTTGAAACCAACTAAAGTTGTTATGTTTTAAATGTTTTCCCTCTTTTGCTGGTTATCAGTTGCGGTGCTTGTAGGTACAGTATATCGAATTAATTGTGCGATGTCCAATGCTGCAATTTTTTATCTTAGGTGCTCTATTCCTGGTTTTTGAAACAACTCTCAAATAGATGAGTACCCATTCTCATAGGCTTGAGTGAAGCACACGATATCATGTCGGGTGCTAATCGTCACTTTTACCACGGCCCGTTCTATTCTTGTGATGTCGGATTTTCTCGAGAGAGATGAAGTGATCAGAAAAGATTAAAAACTAAAACTGCGACAAAATACTCATATTTAGCATGGCAAGACGTTCTTAAGCTTTCTATCTATGCGTTATTATCCTTGGGATATTAATTTTCAAAACTGCGAAAATATTTTTAAACTAATAGTGCACTGATGGAGAAAAGCATTCTAACAATGAGACTGAAATTAAGTACTTCTTTTTTCTTGAAATGATGCACTCCGAATAAGAAAGTGCTTGAACCTATCCCTAAGGAGCTAGCCTTAGATGTCTTAGATTTTACCTAAGGCGTTATTGCACTAGGTATATAAGCCCTCCGATTTCCTCACAGCTAATGCTTTAGTTTTGGGTAATTTTCTACTAAAGGTCACAATTCGAGATTGGAATAAATATTAAAATTTTTAGGCACTCTGAAGCATTTTAAGACATTTTTCACAAACGACGCTTCCGTCGTAAATGCTTAGGTTAAACAGATATTCAACTTTGAAGTTCTCATTGTTTTCTTATGAGAAAAATAACCGACGACCTCATAGAGACGTAAACTACTCTAATCTAACCTAACCTTGCCTATCCTTACCTAATCTTACCTTACCTAACCTAACCTTACCTAACCTAACCTTACGTTACGTTACCTAACTTTGCATTACCTAACCTTACCAAACCTTAACTAACCCTATCTAATCTAACCTTACGTAACCGAGACCAACCTAACTTTTTCCCATAGAAAGACAAAGGAAACTTCAAAGTCGAATATCTCGAGAACTAAGCATTTCAAACGAAAGTATCTTTCATAAAATCTCTTAGAATGGTTCATTCTCCATGGATACGTAAACATTTTTGAATATCGAGTTCTGACCTTTAGTAGAAAACTACCACGTTTTCCCCTGTCCAAAGTAGTAATAATTGTAATATGCCCATGAGAGCGAGAAAATTTAGGGCATGATAATTACAGCTTATAAGAAAATACTATTACATTAAGCTTCCAACTGTGCTTTAATAGTATAGAAACGTAGTGAAATTTCTTATTAAAACCTTCAGTTTGTGAAGAGCTCTGTGATGTAATATTAATTGGACCCTTTAGTGCCGGTGGGGTTCCCTATCCTCGGTACATGAACTCCCTGAGGAGGTGCGTGAGTCCGCCCCATGGGGTCCGTGGGACGTTGCTTGGAAGTCGAAACTTTGCTGAAATAAAATTTAAACTGCTGTTGTTATTTTGTAAGACAACAGCGAATTTGATCTCTTAGAGGCACTGATTTCATATTCTCTAGTTGGGGACTTGATGGAAACCTATACGTCAGCAGGCTTCCGTGGAGACGTTCGACCTCTACTGGACTCTGTAAAGACCTCTGATATTCACAGGGTCTATACATGGAGACCTCTGACATCCACTGGGTCTTCTTGGAGACCTTTGACATCCACAGGGTTTTCTTGAAAACTTCTGACATCCACAGAGCTAAACGGAGACCTCTGACATCCACCAAGGTTGCAGGAGGCATATACTTAGGAAGATTCGCTGGCTTACATTGCATGTCCTGAAAACACTTTCCTCATACCGTATTTTTCCAAAGAATCGAATGCGAATGTCAGCCTTCATGTCAGATCCTTGAAGAAAGTGACTACCAACNCTTGCCGCAGTTCCTGCTGACGAGGTTAGTTTTGTAAAGTTAGGTAGGCTCTCAATACTTCCCCTTCTGTTTCGGGAGGTCTGGCTGCTGATCGAGGTGGCTGACCTATTCCCGCTCAACTCCTACCTTCTTGTATTTCGTTTCCTTCCCCTGTGCGGCGTAGCCGAGCGAAAAAGTTCAGCCGTGCCCGGGGGTTGGAGATGATCAACTTGCGCCTTTTTCCTGTCAGTAGCGCACTGACCACTCTGAGACCTACCGGCAGAGAAGCCGAGACAAAAATCATTGACCATTTAAAACGCGCCCTAGTTGGCGCACAAGCCTGTGGTTAAACACAGGAATAGTTCGGCGCGATATAGGCAGTGTGCCACTGAAGCGCTAGTAAAACTTCTACTACTGCTACTGCTGTCCATCCAAAAAGGTAGTTGAAGGAGTTGAGCAATGATCATAATTTTTTGTAAGGAGTTTGGTGGGTTAACCTAGATGTGACCAATGCCAAAAAAACTAGGGCTAGCTGACCATCAAAAATGACGGCGTTGCATTTTCCTTCACCGTGGTGAATTTGCCTCCACCGCGGCAGGTCGTCTCACGCCAGGAGGTATTGTATTTTTTTCACATGTTATTATTGAAGAGCTTCTCTCTGGGAATGGGCTGTGCCCTAACCTCATTCATCAAAAATAACTTCGTTTAATTTGCCCCTATACCGCGGGTGATGGTCTTACGCCACCGAGACGTTCTAGTTCCTCCATGCATTCCTATGTTCGTTGGCACGACTGTTACGCTTTCACTATTATAGATAAGGCCAAATTAGAGTATTGTTGATACTGTTTCTTGAGAAAACAACAAGAATAAAGTTTCAGCTTAAGCTGCTTTCTGCTGACACGGCATAAGTGGAGGATTTCCTGTCTGACTTGAAACATATTTTCACACTTCGTATTCACGATGCAGGTCCGAGATATCAATGAAAAACCGTATTGTTGCTCCGTGAAATTTCCACAGGTTTCAGCTAGTGTACAGTATTACAAAGGCAGTGGTATCATATGAAGATACGACGCTGCTGTGCACATTTATTACCTACCATGACAGTGGTGTTAGATACGACGCTGCTGTGCCTATTTATTACCTACCATGACAGTGGTGTTAGATACGACGCTGCTGTGCCTATTTATTACCTACCATGACAGTGGTATTAGATATGACGCTGCTGTGCATGTTTATTACCTACTATGGCAGTGGTAACACGCATGCTCCGCTGCCACGTATACACACCCAGAATTTCTTTCAGACGTAACTTACACAAGCGAAACATAGACTGGCATAACTCCTCATGCATAGCACACACTTATAGGTCGCATCCACATGCATAACATTCACATCCGTAGTATCGGCTTTCGCACTTCCACATGTATAACTAATCCTACCATAAGAAACTCATCATACACATATATAACATACCCATATTAAACATCCACATACAAAACTCCTCGCGCATTACATACCCATATAGGCTATAACAAGCACATGCATCGCATGAATAACATACCATCCATACATAATAAACACATACATTACTCCACATGCATAACATACCTATAACAAATACATACGTAGCATACTCGTACATATCTATCGAACCCATACATAACATCACAGGCATAACATCCGCACACGTACTCGAGGCAGCCTGTAGTTCCAACAACGGGCCAAGATGCAACTTCAGAGGATCGCTCAAGTTTAGAGCTAAATTTCTTAACTTTTTTCTTGTGCCTGAAGTGGTCGTGTGAACTATAGGCGCTGGGTCTGATAGCTTACCTCTGTGACGTCACTAGATAAATTGCCTTGTCTGGGTTGCTAATACTGTCATTGTTCTCTAAGTGAGAGTTGTGCCTCTCTTAGTAACGTTACTACAACTGTACTTGCAGTAACAGGGGGCTATAGTAACAGAGAGCTATAGTAACAGGGAGCTATAGTAACAGGGAGCTATAGTAACAGGAGGCGATAGAGTGTTGCTGTCAGACGAGGAACTCGTGAGTTTGAGTCAGCCCGCCACGCAGGAGAATTTTTTGGGCTTTAAATTTAGTTTGCTGAGTCAGCATTGGTGCCGGACGCAGTTGTGGAGGTAGTGACCCTAACCAGAAATGTGGACGGCTGGGGGTAGCAGGATGTCGCATAAGAGCCTTCCGTCTCTGACTGGCACCGTAGCTTATGACAATGTTTGGTCGATTGCAGCCGTGCCCTCTTGTGGTGCCGGTTGGCATACATCTGCAGCACGTATCAGTGCGTGTAAGTTCCCAGTTGTGGTGAATGGTCAACCTTTACCAAGCCTTGCTCGTCAGTGTTGTGCCAGTTCCCGGAAGCAAACAGAGGCCGAATTTCATAATCCCACTGTACAATAATGTGTCACCTGTTGGTTTCTTGGTACTCAGTGGATGTAGTTCGGGCCCTCTTCGGTCCTGGGCAATGCTGAGACACCGCCCGGTGAGTGGTTGGTAGGTCGGTCCGTCCGTCCTGATATGAAAGATTAGATAGGAGAAAATAATCAGTTGAGCAGCAAGAGAGCTATTTTCTGGCCAAATATCAGGAAAAAATCCAAGATATCAAAGCAAAATTTTGGAAAAAAAAGCCGAGATTTGAAGGCATAATTTTAGAAAAGAAACAACTGAGATTTGAAAGAGCCCGAAGTACTTGTCAGCCATAAAATAGATATTGAGTACATTGTCCTTCATTCTCACTATTGGTACTTTTGTGTGAGCTAGTGGCAGGCGAACTGATGATTCAACCTCTACAAAGGGAAATGAAACTATAGTGCAGATCACATGCAGAGCAACGATGTAAGGAAAATGGAGACGCTATTGAGATATTTAATTATGTACTTGAATTTCTGTCATCAATGAATACGATGCCGGACATTAGTACCTAATGTTGAAACAAACTAATGTTGTTATGGTTTAAATGTTTTCCCTCTTTTGCTGGGTAGCAGTTGCGGTGCTCAGGTACAGTATATCGAAGTAATTGTGCGATGTCCTATGCTGCAATTTGTTATTTTAGGTGCTCTGTTTCTTGTTTTTGAAACAACTCTCAAATAGATGAGTGAAGCACACGAGCCATATATAAAGTTCTGAAATTATACATCGTGTCGGGTGCTAATCGTCACTTTTACAATAGCCCGTTCTATTCCGGTGATGTTTTATCAGACTGTTTTTGTCGGATTTTCTCGAGAGAGATGAAGTGATCAGAAAAGATCGAAAACTAAAACTGCGACAGAATACTCATGTTGAGCATGGCAAGGCGTTCTATAGCTTTCTATCAATGCGTTATTATCCTTGGGACATTAATTTTCAAAACTGCGAAAATATTTTTAAACTAATAGTGCACTGATGGAGAAAAGCATTGTAACAATGAGCCTGAAATTAAGTACTTCTTTTTTCTTAAAATGATGCTCTCCGAATGAGGAAGTGCTTGAACCTATCCCTAAGGAGCTAGCCTTAGATGTCTTAGATTATACCTAAGGCGTTATTGCACTGGGCATATAAGCCCTGCGATTTCCTCATAGCTAATGCTTTAGTTTTCGGTAAGTTTCTACTATAGGTCACAACTCGAGATTGGAATAAATATTGAAATATTTAGGTTATATGAGGCATTTTAAGACATTTTTCACAAATGACGTTTCCGTCGTAAATGCTTAGTTTACGAGACATTCAACTTTGAAGTTCTCATTGCTTTCTTATGAGAAAAAATAACCGGCGACCTCATAGAGACGTAAACTACTCAAATCTAACGTAACCTTGCCTATCCTTATCTAATCTTACCTTATCTAACCTAACCTAACCTTACCTAACCTAACCTTACCTTACCTAACTTTTCCTAACCTAACCTTACCTAATCTTACCTAACCTTAGCTAACCTTACCTTACCTAATTTTTCCTTACCTAACCTTACCTAATCTTGCCGAACCTTACCTTACCTACCCTAACCTAATCTTACCTACCTTAACTAACTTTTCCTATCCCAAGTTAACCTTACCTAACCTTACCTAACCTTACCTATCCTTACATTACCTTACCTAACCTTATCCAATTTTACCTTACCTAATTTTACATTACCTAACCTTACCTAACCTTAACTAACCCTATCTAACCTAACCTTAAGTAGCCTAAACCAACCTAACTTTTTCCCATAGAAAGACAATGGAAACTTCAAAGTCGAATATCTCGAAAACTAAGCATTTCCCACGAAAGTATCATACATAAAAACTCTTAGAATGGTTCATTCTACATGAATACGTAAACAGTTTTTGAATATCGAGTTGTGTGTGACCTTTAGTAGAAAAATACCACGTTTTCCCCTGTCCAAAGTAGTAATAATTGTTATATGCCTATGTCAGCGGGAAAATTTAGGGCAGAATAATTACAGCTTTTAAGAAAATACTGTTACATTAAGCTTCCAACTGTGCTTTAATAGTATAGAAACGTAGTGAATTTGCTTATTAAAACCTTCAGTTTGTGAAGAGCTCTGTGATGTAATATTAATTGGACCCTTTAGTACCGGTGGGGTTCCCTATCCTCGGTACATGATCTCCCTGAGGAGGTGCGTGAGTCCGCCCCATGGGGTCCGTGGGACGTTGCTTGGAAGTCGAAACTTTGCTGAAATAAAATTTAAACTGCTGTTGTTATTTTGTAAGACATCACCGAATTTGATCTCTTAGAGGCACTGATTTCATATTCTCTAGTCGGGGGTTTGATGGAAACCTATACGTCAACAGGCTTCCGTGGAGACATACGACCTCCACTGGACTTTGTAAAGACCTCTGATATTCACAGGGTCTATACATGGAGACCTCTGACATCCACTGGGTCTTCTTGGACTTTGTGGAGACCTCTGACATCCACAGGGTCTTCTTGAAAACTTCTGACATCCACAGAGCTAAACGGAGACCTCTGACATCCACCAAGGTTCCAGGAGGCATATACTTAGGAAGATTCGCTGGCTTACATTGCATGTCCTGAAAACACTTTCCTCATACCGTATTTTTCCAAAGAATCGAATGCGAATGTCAGCCTTCATGTCAGATCCTTGAAGAAAGTGACTACCAA
>LQNS02277100.1:7428867-7439280 GCA_001587735.2 Parhyale hawaiensis
GGCATATACTTAGGAAGATTCGCTGGCTTACATTGCATGTCCTGAAAACACTTTCCTCATACCGTATTTTTCCAAAGAATCGAATGCGAATGTCAGCCTTCATGTCAGATCCTTGAAGAAAGTGACTACCAACCTTCACGCCATACGTTGAAAAAAAAATGCAAAATCACCGAATACGAATCTTCATGTCAACACCGAATATCGATCTTCTTGTCTCACCTTAAATAATCATACAACACGTACATCAACATTCGTGCAATATCAGGTAACAAGTTTTTCCTCTCTTTACCATTTTCTGGAGACCAGTCGGAAAAACTAAAAAATTAATTAATCCAGTTGTTATCCTCGTATTTTGTAGACCTTGACTTCAAGCTTGTTTTATCCAATAAATTCACTGTAGGTTCATTCTTCCATCACAAAGATAAACTCCCTCCTTGCATGCAGAGCTCTCTTGTTTATAATTTTGTTGTGAACTTTGTTCATGCTCGTACGTGGGCTCAACTACCCGTACGCTTTTTAAGAGAGTTTCAGAGCATGCTGGGAGGAGTTATCGTACGGGTAATATTTTAGCTCAACCAACATTTTCCGCTGTACGTCAACATGCGGAAGCTTGTGGCTCCCTTTCCGATTAGACAATTTTAAAAAGCTAGCGGTTTGCAATGGTTCAGATCTTAGGCTCCTGGAATCTCTGTATATATTTAGGCAGAAACCTATTTTAAATGATAAAAATAGTGCCCAACCACTTTATATTGCTAATCATTATTGTTTTCAGTTATTTTTATTCAAAATTCTTGTATATTTGAGCGGTATACGATATTAACTTTTAAATTTAATTGTACTTTTGTATATTTTCATATGTACTGAAGATCTGCGAAAACCCGAAACGTTTACTGATTTTAATTTTTTGTTGATTTTTGTTTTGCCAATTATTTTAGTATTAGACGGTGACGGTTCTGGTGACGGTCGTGACTTTTATTTATCTACAGAAAAAAATTCCAAGCAATATGAATGCTAAGCTTCATGCCTTACCTTAACAAAAAATCTTACAACACGTATATCAACAACATTCATGCCATAACTCGAAGAAGAAAAACTCCAAGCAGCACTGAATGCCAGCTTTCATGTCTTACCTAAAACAATGAATGAAAAATTCAAAAAGCGTGTTTATCAATATTCATGCCGTACTTTGATGAAGAAAAATTCTAAGCAACACTAAATGCCTTACCTACAACAATGAAAGACATTCAAAAAGCGTGATTATCAACATTCATGCCATACCTCAAAGAAGAAAAATTCCAAGCAGCACCGAATGTCAACAGAGATTCAGCCCCACCCGCCCTGCCTCACCGCAACCATTTATGGTGCGCGCGGCTCTCGGTCTCCCTGGATAGGCTTTATGGCCACGTCGGTCCCACCGTCATGGTCAGGCCGGTATGGTCACAGTACACTAAAGCTTTACTGTACTGTGGTATGGTCTGCGTCATGGTTACGGGTCCACCCTTGTCTGCTGCTCCCGAAGATGTTTTTGAGCATCCTGCGTCCAGATACGTTTTCCAATTATTATTGTCCTTTCTTATTGCATTAGAGACTGAATTTATAGTATTACTGCTCACTAACACCATCCCTCGACTGCACATTGTTTCCTAAAGATATTACAAAATTAATTTACAGTTTTATCGTTTTCTAATGACACACATAGACTGTGGACTTAGATTTTCTTAAGACATAACACATCGAATTTCTAGGGTTATATATTCGTCATTGTTATATATATATATATATATTTATATATTTCTACACTAACGTTTGGCGTTGCATGTGTACTTTATTAAAATAAAGCTGGCATTTACTACTCTTTCCTACGTCACACTAACACATTACACTAATAGTTGTAACTGGGCCTAATCACTAGGTTGAACTTTGGCTACTTTCTTTGTACTTGTGAGCTTGTAAGCGTATTTTGTGAACCCACTGTGTTCTTAATAAAAGGCTTTTATATATTTATTACATTTGGACCCTCTGATTTCAATACGGATTAGATTTATGGTTCTACTTTTCCGAACTAAACTTTGACTTTACAGCTATTTGCACTTTCTTATGTCACTGCAAATTAAATTAATTGTTTCAGTTGTTTCCATACCTCACATCGATTCTACGTTAGACAATATAATTGAATTTATTGTTTCACCTTTTCCTACTCTCCACTTATAGACTCTACGCATGAATTTTCTCATGAAATTATACATTGATTTTTCTATCTACTTCCGTAACATCTTATCTAGATTTCATAGCTCAAGTGCATATAGCATATCCAAGTTAGTGTCCAATGACACTGAAGATTTATTTTGCTTGGTAGGTTAAAAGTTTCCCCTCCATTGAATTTACACTAAACTCAAACATTATTATTTGGCATCATAATTTGACTTTATACTTCAACTTTTCATTATATCGCTGTTATACTTCACATACAAAATTATTTGTGGCCTACTATTTGATTTTCTATTTCTTTCTGTTTTGCTTTCCACATCCCATGAACAGATTTTCTTATCACTTTCTTCTTCTTACGTCACAGATTGTTTTATAGATTCAAGTTTCGCTTTTTATCTACTCCACTGTCTATGTATCCTCAGTTTGCTCGGTCAAACTTACATATTATGAACCAAAGAGCTTCAACGTCTCAAGAACTTCAGCCTTAAGTAGGTTTCACCACATTGGGTCGAGTTTTAGGTGTTGATCGCAAATCGATTATCCCTGAGACGGCCGAAAACTTATTGATGGCCGTATTCTCGTTCGTTTTTCCATCATATGTAGATGATTGGAATAATCTTGATGGCTCTGCCTTTGTTGGCGCGGGTATTCACAGCTTTAAGCACCTGGTAAGCAGAGTGATTCTGTTATCTTACTCATTTCTCTCTTTCATATTTCTCTTGCTGGGCTGGTTGCGTGGGGGTTGATAACCTTATGAACTTTCCTCCGTTCTCACGTCGCCAGTCTAGTGTATTATTTGCTAGTTTGCCAATTTCGTTGCCCGGATAGTTTATAAGAACTAATAAGAGGCTTGAATATTTTATCATGAAGTATATTTTCTTATCTTACTCTGCAAACGTATGATCTCATTGTTTTAACGTCCATATATCAACAAATTTTCATCATTTTCATCACCGAGCTATCGTCTGACCCAAACTCAATCCGAAGTAGAGAACCAATCTTTTAGGATTATCAATAGTTTCTGTCACTGCCCTTTTCTTCTCCACTTCTCTTCAGCCGTTTAAATTGTCCACACAGCTTCCATCCTACATTTTCCCCTCCTCTTTCTCTCCCCTTTTCTCTCACTTCTCTTGAGCCTCTCAACGTGCCCAGACAATTTCTTTCCACATTTTCACCCCGCTCTTTCACGTCCCTTTCCTTTCTCCACTTCTTCCTCACCCCCACAGCCCCATTTCCTCTGCCATTCAACCATTTTTTGCCTCAGGCTCTGCGCTTCGCTGGGGCCACCAGGGAGACTTCGCGTCGGGCGCGCAGGGTTCGGGGGTAACCCCGAGAGGGGGGTTAACTTAGGTAGAGTTACCCTCTTGGTTCTCAGCCCCAATTTAGCTCTAAGCCTCCCCACGGGGCTCCGAGGGAGCAAAAACCTCGCTTGGGTGTGGGGAGCGTCGCCCCTATTGGGGCTAGAGTCCCAACTGGCATGCAAAGTAAGAAAGAAGTAAAGAAACCTCAAGTATTATCTCATCTGGATGCTGTTCCCAACATATTAAGGTCGTAGCACCCTGAAATATTCAGTATTAAGAAATTAATATCAGTAGAAACTGGATAGTTGGTGTGTAGATTTAAACCTCTTTACAGGGTCCTTATGCTATTAAAGAAAAAGGCCCAACTACAACTATATATTTCGGTTTATTATGAACAAATAAACTAACAATATCAGTCCGTCATACGATGATATTTAACAAGAACGTTAAAGTAAAGAAACGGTTAATAAGCAGAGAACAAGTACTAATATACTTATAATACCAGCGTAATATAATAATAATAGTGATAAATAAATCGTAAGTAAACACACGATCTAATGAAAGTGAACGTGCAAAAGTTAATATACCATAAAATTGACACAATTCAAGAAAGAGAAACGAACAATAAAATAGTACAAACAATGAACTGCAAACTTTGAAATAAAAACATACAACGTGTTAGAGTAAAACAATGCAAACAAACCGTCGAGCAAATTGAAATCACTGATTTTTCACACTCTGCTGAATACTTAGGTTTCATAACACTCTTGGTGCATTACTATGAGCTTCTATAAAGGACATGAACTTATGTATGTTTCGAGTTGTGCATTTATTTATATGTTACTAAAACCCGCCATCCAAAATGACGGCGAAATTATAAATATTTGGACAATTTTAGTAATTTTTTCTGTAATTTGGGATTATTAAAATAATTCAGCTATAAGCGGCTTGTCTAGTTTCAACATTATTACTATCAGTTGCTGTCCCATAAGCTACGCTTCCACTATTAGATGCGAGTAAATGACGGACCGTATCTAGGATACCACGTTATCTAATAAGACGAGGGAGCTGTTATAGTTGTCGCTCATTTTCCCTACCAGAGTATTTGGCCGCCCATGATGTCAAACTATTTAAGTAACTTATAAGGGCAGCTAAAAATTTTACTAGGGTTGGTAGTTTTCCAGTGTATCCACGCCACCGGCTCTCATAGGTCTTGCGATTTTCACTATGCTATTCCATCAGCACTGTGTAATAATTCCCTTCGCATTTTTATTTATCTATATATATTTATATTTTTCCTGCCACGCTCTATGGGAATAAGACAGGAAGAAGTTTGAGCGTTGAAGATAATGCGACGGTATCCATGTTATCCAAGATACCGTGTCGAGGAACCCTGCGGCCATGTATATCAACCTGAGCTCGGTTGCACCAAGGTGTTCCTTCATGTCATCGGTGATACTGGAAACGCCACTTCATTTTACCATAAAGATATCCTAACTTACAGACGCATCAAAACGGCGTCGCTTTCGGCGGTGATTCTGGCGATGACTGTTAGGTGTGTTAGGTTAGATTAGGTATGTTTGGGTTAGGTCAGGCACGTTAGGAAAGAAAAGTGTTAGAAGAGATACATTTAAGAACTTTAGGATAGTGTAGAGCAGGTTCTGTTAACGGCGACGACTGCCGCCAAAATCACCGACGCAAAAGCCACCGGATTAAGTCCGGTCCCTACAGAAAGAGTGTTGACTTTTCCTCTGAGAAGTCTTTTGAAGCGTTGATGACAGAAAAAACTGGTGTTTTAATGGAGTACTAATTTTCGCCGTCATTTTATGACGGCGCGTGCAACTAGTTTATATCATAAAACACAGTTTGTTGGTGTCTCGTTCTGAAGGATTAGATGGGAGAAAACTTATTTGCCGAACGTCACTGGTGCCCCTATCCTGCCAAATTCCCGTAACGAAGTTTAATAATTGAAGACTTACCGTATAAAGTACCTCTACGTGGTATCCCAGATATCAAATTGTACTTGACACAACGGGTATTTTTTCTGATCTCATAACGAAAAAAATGATTAGATTTTCATCGAAGAAGAAGGAAACCATGTTCTTGAGAACGAAAAGCATGATGAAGAGTGAACGAAAAGAGTGTTTTGTTGCAGTAATTCTCTTCTGTATAGTTTACACTCAAAGCTATCGTGACCGCATGATTCTTAGCAGCGTGATTATTACCACATTATCAGTACTATATAATAATTCACGGCGTGTTTTTATTTATTTATTTATATATATATTTATATCTTTCCTGTCACGCTCAATGTGAATAAGATAGGAGAAAATTTAGATTTCAAAACGTAAAAAAAAAGTGGGATACCTTGCAATCTTTTTCTTCGGTGAAAAAAAAAGTTGGGGCCCTGCAATCTTTTTCTTCAGTATTAGATAGGGGAAAATAGAACTAATAAGATAGGAGAAAATTCAGATTTCAAAAGGCGAGAAAAAAGTTGGGTACCTTGGAATCTTTTTCTTCAGTATTAGATAGGGGAAAAATGAGGAAGCCCAAAAGACGGCGGGGGTTTTGGTGAAGTGTTAATTTTTGCCGTCATTTATAATGACGGCACGGGTCACTAGTATATTATAAATTTTATCGTTACTGCAGCATTCAAAACCGTGTAATTATCATCATACATTTTCATTACCATGCTAGTCATTGTCAACGTTACCGTGCCGCATTATTCCTAACCGTGATATTATTACAATTTTTCTGTATTATTTAGTTAGAATATTATGTAGTACTGCTGCTTCATATCTAACCGTGTGGTTATTGTCATGTTACCGTATTATATAGGGTTAACGTTTATACGACAGCATTATTTCTAACAGAAAGAATGGCTTCAGTATATCTAAGTTCCTTTGGCTCTTGAAGCGAAAATTCTCCGATAAAGGTAGACAGTAAGCTAAAAGAAGTATTTATGTCTGCTGCCCCCGTGAAAAATCATCGCTTCGTGTGCTTTGTCGATCGGTTACTGAATGTATACTTCATGAACTGAAAGCAAACATATATTCCGATGCAGGGAGAAAGTGATAATTGATAATATACAAATCAGATTCATGGTTGCAATAAGAGAAGCTGCAAATATCTTCGTTGTTTCGATGTAAAGAACTGCTTCAAGCAAGAAAAAATCCATTCAGACAATAAAAGGATTTGGAACTCACTTTTGCCATCTTTTGCAACCTGGTCATCGATCTCTATGCAGACGCAACTTGATTACGAAATTTGTAAACTGTCCTATTTCTTCGCCGGTTTCGTTGAGAAGCAGACACAAAGTAAATAAACACAAGAAGTTTTCAATTATATTGGGATAGATACCTCGTGAACTGAAAGCAAACATATATTCCGATGCATGATAACTCATAATATACAAATCAGATTCATGGCTGCAATAAGAGAAGCTGCAAATGTCTTCGTTGTTTCGATGTAAGGAACTGCTTCAAGCAAGAAATCCTTTCGGATAGTGAAGGATTTGGAACTCACTTTTGCCATCTTCTGCAACCTGGTCATCTTGCCAGATTCAGGCGCCGTGCGATGACCGTAGTTTCCTTTTTCTACTTTACTGTGTTTTAGCTGCAGCCCTTATTGAAAGCTTTGCAACCAGTGCTTCTAGCCCATATATTGTAATGTAAGCTTAACGGTTCACGCCATTGCGCCCCTTTCAGCTATTGCCTCCGCCGAGAAGGTTATGTTCTTTCGTGTTTGTCTGCCTGTCTGTTTGTTTCCTTGTCTGCTATCATGATAACTCAAAAAGTTAGCGACATATTTTTGCGAAATTCACAATGACTGTTAGGCATGTTAAGAGTAATAGATGATTAGCTTTTGGTGAAGATCCGTTGAACCGTTTATTTGTTTGTGTATTCATTTGTAAGCCTCTTTTCTTCGTACCATAATTCAAAAAGCTATGGACAGATTTTTGTGAAACTTACATGAGCTGTTAGATAGTATATCACGATGAGTAAATGACCAAATTTTTGTAATGATTTGTTTGTCTGTTTGCTTATTTATCACCAAGCTTATTTTTCGTTTGTTAGCAAAATAACTCCGTGAAAGTTATGGAAGGATCTTCATGAAATTTACAGAAGTTGTTAGAAATGTTGAAAGACATAATGTTAAATTTATGTAATAATCGGCTTGTCTCTTTGTTTCACTACTGCTTGTCAAGATGTTTAGAGGCAACTTAACTCAAAACGTCATGAATGGATTTCCATGAAATTTCTAGGAATTGTTGAAAGTATCAAAAAACACATGTGAATAAAAAATTTATGTGATTATCAGTTTTCCGTTTGTGAATTTGACTAATGTTTGTCAAAATTTTTATCAGAACATAACTCAAAGAGTTACGGACGGAGCTTCAAGAAAATTACAGAAGCTGTTACTAAATTTACTGTTAACAGGTCCAAGTGATCAGATTTGGGTGCTGATAACATTGAATTCATACTTTCAAAATCAATTTGAATTTTCTGAAAATTACCTTGCTCGGCGGAGGTATACGCTCTCAGAGTGTTTTAGTTACAATTATTTTTATATCAAGCTTCAAGTTAAAACCACTATTTTAGCAATTATAAATGCTTCTACTAGCTAATTATAAGCCCATTTCAATATTATAAGCCATTCTTAGCATTATAAGCCCTTTTTAGTAATAATAAGCTCTTTTTAGCAATTTCAAGCCCCTTTTTTATTAATTATTAAGCCTTTTGGTAAATACACGGCCTTTCAGTACTTATAAGCCCCTGTTGGCAATAATTATGAGCCTTTATTTTAGTAATTTAGGCCTTTTTCAATTAAAATGCAGTAGGCCGCGGCATATATTTTGCAGCCTGAAAGCGACGAAAGGGCTCCTGGCCGCAATGCCTTCAGAAAAAAAGGGCCGCAAAACGAAAAACGCCGGAAACAAATTGATCGGACTGTGTCGCACCCAGCTCCCTTAACACCATAATATAATTCTCTTTACACATATTAACATTACCATATCAACTACTTATCGTGCCCCTATTATTATCCTATTTTCATGCCATGAATCTTCATCGCAGCACTTTAATAATATATTATTGCTCGCCTTTGTCCAGAATTAATCTCAGTCTCATATCTCTTACAATAAGAGACAAGAAAATTTTCACGACGTATCATTTTATCAAACTCCACGCTCGCTAGAAATATCGTGAATTTCTATACCATTGTAAGCTATTCGTCAAATAGTTTTATTTTCCGCGTCTAGCGTCATTTCCTCGATCTCGCTGAAAGAATCATTGATAAGAACACAAAATATTTCTATGTATTTCGGTTATATGTATAGATATCTACGAGCTGGTATTTCTTGTGATAAATCATTCGGCATCCCAGGATAGCCTATTTCCGCGTGTTAGAGGGGGAGCGCCGCTCCCTCCCTTCTCCATTTTCCCCTCGTACACTTTCCCTTTTTACTCCGTTCACCGCTTCCCTGTATCGGCCAAGCCCTTGTCGAGGCTTCCATGCTGATCCGCGTTTCATATTTGATAGCGGGGACCCTCGGTGTTACGGGGATTCCTTGTTGTTACGGGAAACCCTTGGTGTTGTAGAGAGATCCCTCCTTGTTATGGGAACCCTGGGTGTTGCGGAGCGATCTCTTGTTATTACGGGAGCCATTGGTATTTCTGTAATCAATGTTGTTACGAGAAACCCTCGGTGTTACGGGGATCTCTTGTTGTTACGGGAACCCTGGGTGTTGCGGAGCGATCTCTTGTTATTACGGGAACCATTAGTATTTCTGTAATCAATGTTGTTACGAGAAACCCTCGGTGTTACGGGGATCCCTTGTTGTTACGGGAACCCTTGGTGTTGCGGAGAGATCTCTTGTTATTACGGGAACCATTGGTATTTCTGTAATCAATGTTGTTACGGGAAACCCTCGGTGTTGTAGAGAGATCCCTCCTTGTTACGGAAACCCTGGGTGTTGCGGAGCGATCTCTTGTTATTACGGGAGCCATTGGTATTTCTGTAATCAAGGTTGTTACGGGAAACCCTCGGTGTTACGGGGATCTCTAGCTGTTACAGGAGCCTTCGCGGTTTCGGGGATCCCTCGTCGTTACGGGAAACCCTTGGGGTTACGTGGGCTCGTTTTTACGGTGAACTCCGGTGATACGAGGCTCCCTTGTTGGTACCTGGAACCGTCGACGTTACGGGAATCCAATGGTTTTTACGGGAGCCCTAGATGTTATTTGGATCACTTTCTAAGACGAACCCTCAGTGTATCGTAAAAAAAATATCGGGGTTACGTAGATCACTCGTTGTTACAATCAACCCTCTGCGTTAATGATGATTACATCGTACTGGGTACCCTCATTGCTACGGGATCTCTAACTGCTACAGAGATCACCTGTTATAAGAAACTATGTTGGTATGAGGCTCCCTCGCTGTAACGAAGATATCTTGTTACTTAGGGTCTTTCAATCGTACAGCTATCTCTAAATACGGGAGACCCTTGTTGCTACTTTGATCCCTCGCTGTTACCGAAAACTTTTGTTACGGGAGACCCTATTGCTACTTTGGTCTTTCGCTGTTACCTACTGATCCCTCTTCCTACAAAATGCCCGCAGTGATATGCAACTCAATGTCCTACATTCAACAGAAAAGTAAAAATCTTAAGCTTCAAAACCAGCTATAACTATGTTCAACCAGCATTAGTATAGCGTTGTTTTAGAACGGAAGTAAGTGCGAATGCCATGATCTGGGAAATCTGTTATGTATAAATTACAACTACACATATGTTGATGATGTATTTATAATGTTATCAAGCGATATTTGACGTTCTCTTTTTTCCAACTTCTTTTTATTTATTTTCACCGCTCACTCTCGGTTGCTCTGCTCTCATCCATCACTCTCC
>LQNS02277100.1:7439354-7451447 GCA_001587735.2 Parhyale hawaiensis
CTCTCGCCCTTCCCCACCCCCTCGTAGCAAGACCCCCTGGGCGCCCGACGTTCATCACGTTGCCTCCTGCCGAGGAAATACTCCCTAGAAATGTCTACGAGAAATGGCTGCTGGGAAATGGCGAGAAATGCGTCTGAAATTCAGAGCGTCTTCAACGTAGATCCGTGAGAGAAATAAAGCCTGCTGAAGGAATAAATACCCTGCAGAAGTAATGGAGAGGAATGAGTGAGAAATGCTCTTAAAATCCAACGCATCTGCAGCAAAAGTCAGTGAAGAAAAGTGAATGATCTTAAAATCTAAAGCACCTGTAACGAACGTCAATAAAGAAAAAGTAGATGATAAAACCCTCAGAGGAAATGAATACCTCTTGTAAAAATAACCTCTAACAAATGATGAAAAATATTCCTGATAGCCAGCGTTTCAACAAGAGAGATAAGTAAAAATATAGAAGGTAGAAACTGCCGAGGCAATGGTTCCTAAAAATACCCGCGAGAAATAGTTGTTAGAAATTGATGGAAAATTAGCTTATAGCATCAGTAAGCGTCAAAAACTCTAATTAAGTGAAAAAATACGAACTAACTATGGATTCTACCGTCAGTGAGAGGTGAAAATAAATAAAAAGAAGTTAGAAAAAAGAGAACGTCAAATATCGCTTGATAACATTATATATACATCATCCTCCAGGAGCCGCACACTCTTAACGGCTAAAGCCCCAGGGGCTTCCTAAATCAGTTTTCTTCTCTCTTCCGCTCCAACTACACTGTCTGACATCTTTAACTCCGCATATCAGCGGCTATTGATCATAATTTCATGTATTCGTGATCGTCTCTTTTGCTGAGACTCTTCTCCCTCCTCTTTTTTTTCTCTTCTTCTCTTTCCCGAATCGTTTATATCCTACTCACTTAATGGCAATAGCTCATAGAAAGCCGGGGCGCAAGCTTCGGTGTCTCTTTGAGAATGGGACTGTTGGTTCGTCTACTGCCGCCTATCTAATCTAATCTAAAGAAATTGAAGCTCAGACAGTCAATGTGTTCATAAATCAGTTGGATGAGTACTGGGAGCAGCACCCTCCACAACTTTGAACCTTTCCCCCATGATGCAAGAGGTCCTAACGAGTGCTTTAGGGGTAGCAATGGTTAATGAGCTAACTTAACGTTTGAGAACCGACAAGTCTACTGCGACTGATCATACTTGCATAGTCACTAAATTGGCTGCGGGCTAAACTTCCTAAAAACTTAATCCTACTTTATGAAACGATGTTTTAGCCGATTCAAAGAAATCGGATATATTTTAACTATTGCAACATGGTTCAATGTGGTAAAGCAACGCACCTGGCTCTCTGAAATCCAGGCAAGTCAAGTCTACTTGGCTTAGCTGACTTCGGTTTGGCCGTAGCAAAACTTGCCAGTCTTGTGTCTCATACTCTGCACGGCTAAGCTAGCAACGATGACTGACTGTAAGGATCTAATATTCCTAAATTACTTGACTGTGAGAGTGGGGCCACTTCTGCTATTGTAATCTACATATTCGTGTCATGGTATATGATGATCGTGTTACCTACACAAGTAGGCCTATTTAATGTCTGTAACACGTGCATATTTTCTTAATTTGCGTCTCTTGGTATGATCGTTTAGATTTCCTTTCTAACTTCTGTATGATTTCTATATAGTTATGGGTATGTAAGTTTTCCTTCTGCGAGTTTGTGAGAGAAAATGCACTCAATTGTTAATGGCAAACATAGTTGATCGTAATTCGTCAAAATTCCGAAATGCGTTCGATTTGTGCCAGCGTGACTTTATTAAATTAATTACGGATTTACCTGTACTGCGAGGAACTGAAAACCATCACTGTACGCAGGGAGACAGAAATCTGTCAAGCTATCAAAGCTGAGAGGCTAACCAAGAAGGTTCCAAAGAAGGAAGGAACACCGATACAATCCAGTCATATGGCCGTAGTGGCCAGGGAAGTTTTTGTTTTCTTTCGATGGCTGCTTCCTTCCCACCAATCACAGGCTTCCAGCCATTGCTTCCCACCAATCACAGACAGCCAGTCACGGAATCAGCCAGGCTTCAGCCCTAAGAAAAGTTTTAGTTTCCATGCTCCGTATCTGTTGCTACCTCTTCCGTTGAAGCAACTTCGTGGTAACACTCTGCATTCCTCTGTGAAGACGGTGAAAGTAATGCAGCTTCTACGAAAAGCGTAAGATTAACTAGGACGTAGTGGGGCTATGAGTGTTAATATGCCTCCTCCGTCACAATGATAATCGAGACTGAGCTGCATCGTCGCTGAGCTTTATTATTATTATTATTACTACTACCGCCGCCAAGGAGGTTAAGTTTTCGTCTGGTTTGTCTCTCTGTCTGTCATTCTGTCTGTCACTAAGATAACTCAGAAAGTGTTGGACGCATTTTAACGA
The DNA here is from genome assembly GCA_001587735.2 of Parhyale hawaiensis. Taxonomy (NCBI): domain Eukaryota; kingdom Metazoa; phylum Arthropoda; class Malacostraca; order Amphipoda; family Hyalidae; genus Parhyale; species Parhyale hawaiensis. The sequence goes on from LQNS02277100.1 coordinate 7,441,771, forward strand.
AATTTATAAGGATTGTTTGTTTGTCTGCCTCATTTTTCCTAATGTCACAACTCAAAGAGTAATGGATTAATTTTTGTTAAATTTACGCGAGCTGTTAGTTATATCACGAAGAGTAAATGACCAGTTTTTTTTATTATCTGCTGGTTCATTCGTTACTTTGTGACTGTTTTTAATTTTATGCTTGTTAGCTCAAATGGCTTAAAAAGCTATGAATGGATCTTTATGAAATTTGCAGGACTTGTTGTTAATCGTAAAAGACATAAATGATTAAATTTTGTTGATGATCGGTTTATCTGTTTGTGAATTTGACTAATTCTTGTCAGAATGTTTGTTAGCAGCACAACTGAAAAAATTATGAACGGATCTTCAAGAAAATTACTGAAGCTGTTTATACTGTAAAAAGGTACAAACTATTATATTTTGGTGTTGACGCAAAGAAAATCATGGTCTCCGAACCAATTTGGATTTTTCGTTGCCGTTGCCTTGCCTAGCGGAGATATGCGCTCTCGGAGTGCTCTAGTTTTAACTAAAATTTCAGGTTTGAGCCATTATATACGAACAGGTAGTGCACCAAATGAAGCATTATGCAATACTAGGAAGCCCAGCTAGAAGCTAGGAAGCCCTTGCTAGATTTTCCTAGCAAGGAAAATCTAATAGAATAAATAAATAATAAATAAATCATATTTATTTTATCATTTGGATGCTGTGTCCAGAAAAGCCATTGACAGCTGACTTAAACGCTTGCAGGCCGACATGATCGAAAGCTAATACCGGCAATAAAATCTAAAAACACGCGGATCATAGCATATTACATATAGTGTGACAGCCGCTGAAGCCCGTGCTTGCGACGCGTCTCTCCCAAGATTCCACTCATTTTCGCGTCGGCGGCCACTCTATAGCACTTGTCATTTGCATCACAGTAAACTCCGCTCAAGTTAATTTGAGACAAGAGGCAGGTACTATAGTGCGGCAGCCAACGCGAAAGTGGATTCAATCTAGCGGAGAGACGTGTCGCAAGCACGGGCGTCAGCAGCTGTCGCACTACTTGTAATATGGCATGAGGCTTCACACTCATGTTGTATCTTGGATACTGCAGAGTGGTACTTTACTCCAGCGCTGTTCGCCAGGCCTTTACCTTGCACTCCAAAATTGCACTCCATTATTGTACCCTGCAGTGCTACATTGCTACACTCTATTACTAGTGGTGCTCTATTAAGGAGCTCCATTAGTGTACTCCGCTACTGTACTCCATTACTGTATGCCATTAATTAAACTACTTTATTGCTGCACTTAACTATTCCATGATTGCACTCCATTACCACACGCCATAGTTACATTAGTATTAATAGCATATTCCATTACTATACTCAATTACTGTACCACGTAGCTGTACTGCAGTATTCTTGTTTTCTATTACTTGGCTTCATTACTGCACTTCAAAACTGTTCTCTAATATACTGTGTGCTCCAGGGCTGTGCTGGAGCACTATACCCCAGTACTCTACCCCAGCACTGTACCCCATCACAGTACCTCATCCGTTGTACCCTAGCACTGTACCCCATCACTGAATCCCAGCGCTGTACCCCATCACTGTACCCCATCAGTTGTACCCCAGCACTGTACCCCATCACTGTACCTCATCCGTTGTACCCTAGCACTGTACCCCATCACTGCATCCCAGCGCTGTACCCCATCACTGTACCCCATCAGTTGTACCCCAGCACTGTAACCCATCACTGTACCCCAGCACTGTACCCCATCAGTTGTACCCCAGCACTGTAACCCATCACTGTACCCCAGCACTGTACCCCATCAGTTGTACCCCAGCACTGTACCCCAGTACCAACAACATGCCGCACAGTACTCTATACGCACCAGCGGAAGCCCAACAGTCGCCAGAGGAGCCGTTACAGCAGAGACAGGCAGGAGGCGGCCAGGTGGCCAACGGATAAAACGTGTGGCCGTTCTCCTTCAGTCCACCCTCTTGGTCCATCCTATGGCCGTATTTGTCTATGAATTGGAGGACTAATGCGAGAACTGTAGCAATGCCTTAATTATACCTGCGGCGTTACTGCACTACATACATATAACTAGTCCTCCAATCCTGCTTAAGTATTTGCTTGTCATTAGGCATGTTGTACATATACAGTAATTCTGCACGTTGATCTGTCTCTCCACATGGATCCTACGCCACATTTTTTTTTACTTTTTATTATTTTCAACATTGTTAGTTTGTTATTGATGTATAATATCGGGCACGTACGAATTTCATTAATGTCATTATGCATGCGTCAATTCACCCTTCATACTACCATGCAATTAATTGCCAATTATGACATTATCTTACCATACTCGTTCATCTATTTTCTTCTCTTGCTTACTGTGCATTAATCTGCTTAATGTGTCATGCAACATTATATCTTCCTCTTTTCACTGCCATGCATCAATGTGTTTGTTGTCCTATGTACCTATCTTTCTTCCTCTATTCATAACTCTGCATCGATTTGTTCATTATATCACACATCTGTTTTCTTCTTTTCATCAATATGCATAAATCTGTTTCTTGTTTCATATATCCTTACAGTTTCTCCACTATGACACAAACAATATTACGAGTATAACAGTTTCATCATTTTTTCTACTATTATTTTATTAATTCGTTTATTTGACGATAGATGTATTAGCCCGTCATTAACACCATGGTTAATGAGTCCATCCTACCCTACGATGGGCACACAAAAAGTTCATAAATTCGAAAAAAATATTTTACCTAAATTTAAGTTATTTGCTTTCCTGCCAATGTATTTTTCTACCAAGCGCCTAGCTCGATCTTCTCCACCGATAGATTCCCTATCGGAAATTCATAGGCGTTTATCCGATGTTATCGGATACCTTTCATTATTTCCCATAAACAGCTGATAACTGCCTATAAATTTCCAATTGGGAATGGTACTAACAAGTGTGAAAATTAAGCTATTTACCCAAATGCGCAAGATCGCGCAGCGTTCGTGCTACAATCGCAGCAGGTATCGAATTTTTCGAAACGTTGGCTTAGCCTATGGCGCCTTCTGATGGCATTTTCTTCCATTTTTGATAAAATAAACAACTTTTGATATTAGTATTAAAACACTGAGAGCGAGGGTAATTTTTCTTTTTCATGGTGTTTTGATGAAAAAAAATTAAAAATCAGAGCCGTTATCTTATAGTTGTCACCATTTGTTATGAACATGTGCGTGTACCTCGGTTATAGAGTTTAGTTACCGTATCAGTCAGCATTCGTAATTTGTCCAGCTATAAAGAGGCAACTTTTTAAATTCTCTTCCTTCACACAACTTATGATTAACGAACATCTGGCATACAATGCATCTACAGTTTCGAATGAAGTAATTTATTCTATTATGCATATACTTATCACTCAATTGATCTCACCCTATGTATGTCTGTATTTTATCCCTCCTATCAAGCATCATTTGCAATTTCTTTTAAATTAACAAAATAATTTTTTTCATTGTGCGGAAAACGTTCACAGAAAAAATACATTACGCTGCATTGCTCCTTGTTACTGTTGAAGATAACATGGAATCAGTACTGTAAACTATGTTACTTGTAATAGCCTACATACTTTCTTTGCTCAAAAAACATATATATTTTAAGCTTCACCGGTTTTCGTGCTACCCACGAATTTAAGGACCTTATTAACATTTCCGTTTTTTCTTGCGCTCAATATTGATTATTGTTAAAAATGTCTAAATAACTCATTATAAGAAAAGCAATCATGTTCTGCTCACAGCTAGATTACGTTGTTATACGAGTCACACCCCAAGGTAATTGTAGCCGTAATGATTAAAATTAGATAAAAGCACACGCATATGTAATGATATTATGTTAGTATAAGCATCAGAATTCAATTTGAATCAATATATAACATTCCATTCCACATTCCATGTTATTTCTTCCTTGTATATACATATCCCACTTCATATTACTAAAGGAGATAGACAAACTCCATCCTATATTAATGACTATGTTTGCCATGTCCTGCTTAATGTACATAACATTAACATCAAAATATTACTTGACATAAATTGCATTAATAACCAGATCGTGCCTGATCTTAATTTCGTTATTGTCCAAGCTCCAGGTAATAGCAATTCCTATAAAATCCAAATGTCTATATAAATAGAACGTAATAAACAGCTCCCATCGGAAATTTTTAGCATTAATATCCCATTCCAATGTATATCTAGGTAATGCCTATTATATCCAAATGCCTAAATATCACGTAATAAACAACTCCCATAGGAATTATTTGCGTTATAATATTCTAATCCCACGTATGTCTAGGTAACACTTCCCCAGTTACCTCCCTGGCTGCGGTGTTCCCTTGAGGATGTCAGTTTCTTTTTCGTCTTGACAAAACGACAATAGATTTAATTACATGGCTAGTAGTAGAGAGGCCAACAGTCCCATTCCGAGAAAATATCCGGCCCTCTATGAGCTATTGCCATTAAGTCAGAATCATGGAGGTGTTTAAGGAAGAAAAGAATAGAAAATAAACAGAGGCCTTAGCCTGCGCCTCTGTTCCTCCCTAAGAAGTGGCCTAATAGTCTGTCTGTTATTAGCCAAATAATCTAATTTAATAATTGTATTAATATCCATATCTCACCTTAGGGTCATTGCATTATTGCCCAATCAAAGTTGATGAAATATAAGTTAGAGCTATTACGCGAGCTGCTTCAAGTTTTCATTAAAAGAGTTCGTCACAAATCCCGCCCTCATTAATGATCGATCACGGGAGATATTGAGAAGAAAATCCGAATATAAATTCACTTCCCATTCTCTAATAGCAAAAACAGCAAAAAAATCCACGGCAGCTCAGCCCCACACTTCATTTACAATTACAATCGCTTCACTCGATAAGTTTTACGAAGAGGGGACTGAGGGATGGAGGGGAGGTGACGAGGGGTGGAAAGAGGGAACAGAAGAAGTCCTCGCGTCTCTGATTAATGGTAAGAGGAATGGGGAGGGGTTCTCCCTTTGTCTTTGGCAGTTTAATGGGCTGCTGAGTGTGTATGTCATAGGGAGGGTACTGCCTGAACTACACACAGCTACACCGTTTTGCACCTTGAATTAGAGAGAAGAATATGTATTTGAAAATAATTTTTGCCTCTAGAAACATGAAAGTACTAACATACTTTTTATTGTTTGATTTTTCTGCAGAGCATCTACCATAAATTTGATTCATTTATTGTAGCATGCAGCAGTTATATAATATAGCTATTTTAACTTCTGCCGATTATTTAATCGGTATATTCTACCGACGTCGATTATTCAATCTGTTTCACATACTACCATGCTTCTAATAATTAATCCAGTGCTTCTATCGTGCATCTAATACCTGATCTGTTAATTCTACTGTATATCTACATATTATTTAACGTTTATTATACTATGCCTCAATCCCTTCATCTCTCCATTGTACCATACAGCTATTAACTGCTATGCTTTGTAACTATTTCCAGTTTATATTATGAACTGTTTTGTAGAGCTTTTGTAGCTTCGTGTATTATCAAGTCTAGCTTTTTACTGCGGATATTCTTTCTTCTGTAGCATGCACTTTCAGAATCGCAAAAGCGGCTGATGATTCTGCTTCTATTGTAGATTCTAGTTGATTCTTAGCTCTTGATTCTAAGTATTTTAGACCTTCTGTGCTTTTCGCTTACCCAAGAGCAGGGCTGGGGAGTCGGAGACGGAATCGTAATAAGTTGCAATTTTGGCACAAGGGCTCTGATTCTGACACACGCTGGTCTCAGGAGTAGGAATCTGGCACACGCTGGTCTCAGGAGTAAGAATCTAGCACACGCTGGTCTCAGGAGTACGAATCTGGCACGCGCTGGTCTCAGGAGTCGGAGTCGGGCGCACGCTGGTCTCAGGATGCAAACTCTGGCAGACGTTTGTCTCAAGAGTCGGCGTCTGCTCTAGGTGCAATTCATCATGTTAAGGAGTCAGAGCGAGAGTCGGATTCCGAGGATATGATATTTGGAGTCGAGAAACCGCTATTCTGACAATAACATACAACATTGTCCCAAATCCAGCGCGCGTTTTCGTGCCCTATCGAAAAATACCTGCCTAGGCGTGCTGAAGGCGCATGAACATTGCCGTGTTCGAGCTACTCTAGCACGCCGCAGCTGGTATTTCTCACCGGTACAGGGGAATGTGTCCTGACTTTCAAACTTTTTCTTTTTCAGTGTACGTAGTCGAAGGGGGACATTTATGCTTCCGACTTAACAACCCTACCGGCCAAGGTACGCCCATTTCCATTGGCCCCTTTATCCGAATATGCTAAATTTATTTTTCACAACAAATGCAACAGACGCGAATTATTAGGCGGCAAAGCAGGCGGCGCTGGATCTTCGTATAAATTGCTATTTTTGGCTCTATATCTGAATTTTAGCAGCGGCAATTAGAACAAATGGGCCGTTTTGCCGAGCAGTAACTTGTGATTTCGGGAGGTGACTCTCATCAAGGGTAATTGGGGCCGTTTGTTGCAGCGAAAATTCCCTAGGAAACTGTATGCAGTTGATGCATTTTACTGCAGCTAAAATTCCCTGGAAAGCTGCATGTCGTTGATGTATTTTACTGCAGCTAAAATTCCCTAGGAAACTGTATGTCGTTGATGTATTTTACTGCAGCTAAAATTCCCTAGGAAACTGTATGTCGTTGATATATTTTACTGCAGCTAAAATTCCCTAGGAAACTGTATGCAGTTGATGTATTTTGTTGCAGCGAAGATTCCCTAGGAAACCGTATGTCGTTGATGTATTTTACTGCAGCTAAAATTCCCTAGGAAACCGTATGTCGTTGATGTATTTTACTGCAGCTAAAATTCCCTGGGAAACTGTATGTCGTTGATGTATTTTACTGCAGCTAAAATTCCCTAGGAAACCGTATGTCGTTGATGTATTTTACTGCAGCTAAAATTCCCTAGGAAACCGTATGTCGTTGATGCATTTTACTGCAGCTAAAATTCCCTGGGAAACCGTATGTCGTTGATGTATTTTACTGCAGCTAAAATTCCTTAGGAAACTGTATGCAGTTGATGTATTTTACTGTAATTAAAATTCCATAGGAGATTACTCGAGCTAAATGTAGTTTGCTTTTGAAAAAAATTGATGGAAACGTATGTATCAAGCTGATGCATTTTTTTCTAGCAAAAAAATGATAGAAAACTGTATATTGTTGAATCCGTATGCCGCGGACGAAACTTTCTGGAAAACTATAGTAAGAAATTTATTTGGAAATTTAATGCACCTCATGCAATTTCCTGCAGTGAAAATTTGATGGATAGCCATTATTGCAGAGCATAATTATGTTCCAGTAAACTGTCTGCAGTTGATGCCGTTCATTGCAAAGACAATTTTATAGACAATTATATAAAGTTGCAGCGAATGACATCGTAATGAGCTGACGCAAACTAAGCGTGCAATTGATGTAGTTTATTGCAAGAAAAATTTCATAGATAATTAGACTACATTTAGTTAATGCAACTTATCGCAATGAAAATTTCATAGAAAGCTTAATGGAGCTAAATGTTTGAAAAATGTAGAAAAGGAATTTGAAGTTGGTGTTGCGTAGTACTGAGAAAACTTAGGGGATACTGAAGGGCGGTGTGTTATTGATACCGTTTGTTTTAACGAAACGCGATAAAAAATTTTGTATATAAAATTACCTCCGGCAAGGAGCTTATACTTTCGTCCGAACTCAAAAAGTTATGAACGGGTCTTTAAGAAATATACAGGGAGGCTAGGTATGTTAGGAGGAGTAAATAATCAACGGTTGGTGAAGATCAGATTAACCGTTTGTTTGTTTGCCGGACTGCCTGTTTTTTGTAACATAACTCAAGCAGTTATGAAGGAATCTTCATGAAATGTGAAGGAATTGTTGGAAATATTACAACAAGCAACAGATCAATTTTTTTATGATCTGACTGTCTATTTGTTTTTTATGTTTGCTCGTTTTAAGTTTGACTGCAACACAATTCAATAAGTTATGAGCGAATCTTCTTTAAATTTGCAAGAATTATTGGAAATGTTGAAAGGCACAAATGGTCCAATTTTGGTGATAGTGCGTTCGTCCGTTTGTGTTTGGGTACATGTTTTTCTTAATGTTTGTCAGAGCATATTATCTCAAAAAATTATGGACGGATCTTCACGAAAAAAATAATAATATGGGAACTGTTATTTACGTAAACAGGCACCAATGACTGAAATTTTGTGATGCCAGAAGGGCAATTTTGGTTTCAAGATCAATTTGAAATTTTGTTAACATTGCTTTGCATGGCGGAAGTATTTACTCTCAGAGTGCTTCTCTAGTTCTCGCTGCATTTTGCTGCAGGAATAATTCTAATAGGGAAGTGCCTATACTTCACGCAGTTATGAGCAGCAGAATTTCTCATTGCAAACTCAATTTAAAACTTAATATAACATTAGAAACTAATAGAGCACTCTAGGAGCGTATACCTCCGCCAGGTAAGGCAAAGTTATCGCAAAATTCAAATTGGTTCTGAAACTCTGATCATATTCTTATCAGCACCATACTTTGCATGGTCATTTGTGTCTTTTGACAGCAATAACCGCTTCTGTAATTTTTAGTTTTTAAGCTCCGTTGGTTACTTTTTGAGTTATGGTCTGACAAACATTAGTCAAACACACAAACGAACGATCCGATCATTACACAAATTTGATCACATAATATATTTTTAACCATTTCTGACAATTTCTGTAAATTTCATAAAGATCCGTTTAAAACCTTTTTCAGTTATTTTGCTAAAAAACAGAAAATCAAACACGGAGACAAACAAACGAACAAACACATCATCAGAAAAATTTGGTCATTTACCTTTCGTTATATACCTAGCAACTCATACAAATTTCCTCAGGATCTGTTCTTGAATTTTGGAGCTATGGCATTGAAATAAAAGAGGCAGACAAATGAACAAACAGATAAACGGACCTTCACCAAAAGTTAATCATCTGTTTTTCTGAACATACCAAACAATCCTAGCAAATTTCAAAAAGATCCATCCTTAACTGTTTGAGTTATCTCAGTGACAGACAGAAAACCAACGCACAGAGAGACAAACTCGACGAAAATATAACATTCCTGGTGGAGGTAAAAACTAATTACATAAACCAAAAGAAAAACGGCAAACCTAGAAATGAGACTTCATATTATGCTCTGAATTTCAGTAATCACAACTTTCACTTTTACAATGGAGAGTTTTCAAACCAAGCTTACGTTTATCTAATTTCCCGCCTACTTCGTCATCGTAATTTCCGTCTCTGTTCACCTTATTACCTGCCTTTTCTTCTTCAGGCTGCTACTGTATTTCCTTGAGCTCATATTTCCACTTCTGCAATTTTTTCCTTCTGATTCTTTGCTTTCTACATTGTCTTTCCATTCCTTCGCGAATTTCTTGCTCTCATTTTAATCCTCGCCGCGATTCCTTCATCCGTTTTTTTTTCCTATTTCTGTACCTTCACTTGGTCCTGCCTGCCATTTCTTTGCCATCATTTTTCCTCTTTACACCTTCTCTACCGTTTATTTCCTTATCTCAACCGTATCCATGTCCTAGTTTCTCCCCTTAGTTTCCCTCACTTTTTCACCCTCTTCTTGCC
>LQNS02277100.1:7510354-7524199 GCA_001587735.2 Parhyale hawaiensis
AATTACACTCCCAGGCTTGAATAAAATTTAACGGAGGCACTCGTTTCAGTATATATTTCCTCCGAGTGCTCAGCGAGAAGTTTCCACTGCCGCAAAAAAGTTCAGCTAAGGATAACATAAGGGAAGTGGTTCATGTAATACAGGAATGAATACTTCTTCCAAGATTGAGCCTTTCGGATACCACGCTCGAAAGAAGGATGTCAGATAGTACCTAACTACTAAGTATTTTAAGCTATGCTGGCGTCAGAAAATGCCGCAGCTCGAGTATATTCTAGAAACAAAATTAGCGAAGTTTCCTGGCACCTCATCTTATTATTCGGTTTATGAAATTTTTCCCACGTAAATTACTTAACACCGTGACGGAGAGACGGCCACTCAACTAACCAACCAACAAAGCAATCAAACAAGGGTACAAGCAACCAACAAACAAACAAACTGTGCATTATTGTGTAGTGGATTATTTTTTATTGATAATGGATACCGTGAATTTTCAGAGCAGGACTTCTCGTATACCTGTATCGTTAAAAATTTGACCAAGTTTATTATTTACCAATTTGCTTAATGAGTTTTTCGATCTGTCTAAAATTTATCTCACATTCTTGGTTAAGAAGAGGTTAAAGTTCACATGCAATTAAATTTAAATACACACGAATACATCATTAATGTTATAGTCAAGAACAACACCCAATCCTCAACGAACATCACAAACTAAGCCTGGTCGTATACCACCATGGCTGCTGAGGAGTCAGTAGGCTATCTATCCGTTATGGCCAAGACCCAAGAACGCCTCCACTCAAGCAAACTGATTTGATACTGTTTTTTTTTTTTTCGAACAAGTTTCAACCATAGCTAGAAAAACTCAAAAGAAATCGATTTTCATGGGTAATAAAATGTCCAAAACTCCTTAGTTTTCCAGTTATAAGGATTTATCTAAATTTTAAGCTTCATGCAGGATACTACGTGCCCGCCAACGTTAGCGCTAATTTTGATAGTTCAGCACGTTTCCGACCACATTCCTGCCCACGCATTTACACTGAATCGATGTTGACGATTATTCGGGCGAATGACATGAGGATTATTAGGCTTGAGCCCAATGATATTTATTGTGAATGTTAAAAACACCATCCCAAGTAAAATTCATTTTATCTGTAAAGTAATTCAGCTGGGAGCAGTTGGGATCTTTTGTTGGCTGCTGCATGAACCACTCTGGAAATTGTACACAAGGTCCAAAATCTGGTGGCAGCAACCATTGGATTTTTTTTTTAAACGACACGGATGTAAACTCTGGGGACGCGGTGTCCGCCATAGAGTAGTATGATTACGTTAAATGCTAATATGTTTGAAACTGCAGATATTTTTCCTTACCGCAAAATACTTGCAGTTCTCATTGTAAAAATTAATGGAAACTGCTTTGGTGGTGTCGAAAAACGTATTTTGAGTTTTCTACCTATAGCTGAAATTTGTCCGTACAAAAAATAATACACCCGGTGTATGAGTATGAGTGCACCTCCAGAGACTACAAGCTCTGTAATAATTACTTCTATACAAGACTCACAACTAAAACCCTTTCACGTCGCTTAACGATGCCCTTGACCGCTGGCTTAATTAAGACTCATACTTCGAATGATCACAACACATAACTTACCAGACAACATTTGGCTGAGCAGTGTACAGAAGAATGTTACCCAAGGAAACTGATCCCAACCGTCAGCAAATCTTTGAAGACCTCCTCATATAGCAACACAAACTAATGAAAATAAATTTACAAGCAGTCGGATCCTCCAACTCTTTAGTCCGACTGTAGAATAGCAGCCAAGCAACTTTCCACTCTGACTGTACTCCGGAGTTCTGCTGACGACTGCCTATCGGTGGTGAAGTGACGACTGCTCGGCATCCCACCAACGGAGGCTCGGGTTCGACTCCCCGGACAGCACGCTACAGATTTACACTGCGTGGAGCACTCCAGCCCCGAGAGGCCAGGCAATGCTCGGTGAGGGATCCTAAATTAACTCTCATCTCGGACTGCTGCTCCTGCTCTTCACACTACTGGATCTTCAAACTTCTAGAATTAAGGTAAAACGAAAACCTCTATAGGTCTATCCACTGTACCCTGTATACGAGATAATAAATGATGTTGTGTCACAGCGGGAGTCACATCTGCCCTTAATTCACTAGGCTGCCTCGATTTTACTATTAAAACACTCGGATTTAAAAAAAAATATTACTTTTTAATTATGATGAAGGCAACCATTACCGAAAAAACCCGTCGGCCTATTTCAAAAATTTAAGCGTAGATGAACTTTTATCGTCTCTAGACAAATGATGTAGAGTAAATTTTAGGAAAATCGGAAAACCTAATGAGGAAACAGCAAATACTAAACATGGTCAAATTTTCAACGGAACATGATGAATATATTTATACAATTAGGCCTATGTTTTTCCTATCGCGCTCTCTGGGGATAAGATAAGGAGAAATTCGAGCCTTGGAATTCGAACGGCGAAATAATGTCCATGGTATGTCACAAAAGTAGCTACAGATGATATAGAACGTGCCACTTTACTATCAATTTTGAAGTGTAAATGCAGAATTTTAATTTTAGTTTTTGAGGAGTTTCATGAGCAGTAAAAAAGATGGAAGAAAACGGGGGTTTCGTTGAAGTAGGGACGGCGAGGCTCGCTGAACCTTTTGTGTTCTGTAATTGGGGTTTATGGCCAAAAATATGGTAGAAAAACAACCATATCAACAAACGTAAGCCGTAAATTATTGTTTATTGTTAATTCAATAGAGAGTGCAACATTCTTCCAACTTCTGTCGACACGGTATGTATAACGCACACTATATAGTGGTATCGCTATAGTTAATTTTCATATATGTTTTTCTCATCTAAATCTTTCCATGTTAACCAAATAACGATAGCTCTGAGTGAACTCAAAATAGGCTAAAACTTTTCTTTATAAATGAAGCTTAATTTGTCTATTGTCCAATAATACCCATTTATTTTGATCAAATGTGATGCCTTATCGAATCTCTATTCTTTCTATACAATATATTCAAGACGGTCGCCATGGTTATTTTGCTTTTCATACTACCATCTAATGCTCATAGTAAACGCTTATTCTTCCATTACACAATCTGTGATGTCTTTCTTCCTTCGCTGTAGTTATGCTCATGTTGTCTTATAATACAAACAATGATCCTTTTTCTTTTTATTCCTCGTCATTCGCTTTACTTACACATGTTCTTCCGTTAATATATATATATATATTAATTACACAGTTGGTGCTGTCCCTTATCTCCTTATCATTCGTTTTACTTTTTTTTTCTCGTTCCGCAATCAGCGCCGTTTTCTTCTTCACTAACATTCTTTAACTCATTTCCTCTCACCCCACAATCGGTGTTATCTTTTTCCCTAGCTTTCGTTTTGTGCATTTTCTCTCATCCTACAAACAGTTATGCTTTCTTACCTTGTTACTCGATTTACGCTCGCTTGTTCTTTCGTCTCATAATCGGTGCTTACTTCTATCTTCCCTACCATTCATTCACTTTACATATTTTCTTACCACTCACAATCGCTGTCGTTTCCTTTTTTCCCTATCATTTCATTTATTCTCAAGCTCTGGCATCACCCCTGCGTTAGGACGACACAGCCATCGAGGTCACGCAGGCAAGTGCCTATAATAATAATCCTTATGTAATTCTGGAGCTGCAGAGCTGCGGCTGAAACCCTCGCAGCCTCGGGAGCTTCCAAGATCTCCAAGATTCCCAAGAAAAATTTTCTCCTAAAGTCTACGGCAAGCGGCTGCCAAACTTCACATTCTTCTCGGGCGAGTCGGCCGACAGCTCTCTCTTTCCCTGTACGTAGATCACTACTTTACTCAATTTTTTGCGCTTTTCAGAAGAAAATCAGTAATGATTAATTTACTGGACAATATTTAAAATAGTTGTACTAATATATGAATGATAGTTTTATATTTTCAGCACATATAGCAGAATCGTTAATCTGGAAATGTTTGTAAAGCGATAGTATATAAAAGCTATTTAGAGAAAGTTGTTGAGTAAGCAGAAGCTGGTTGTGTTGGGATAGGTGTGTTATCTGCTACGAATATCTAAAAGAATCCAATGTGCTGGTTAATTCCTAGCAGCAGATATAAAGATTAGAGTCAAATAGCGAATTATTAATAATTCCTTAGTTCGTTGAAGAAACAGTAGAATACCTAAAAAGGAATTCCACGTGCTGGCCGAATTCCATAGGGAGCTTCAAAAATTAATATCCAATAGTGAATTAGCAACAGTTCCTTAGTTCCCAGGCAAAGCAATAAAAGTACCACAGCAATCTGCAGAGTTATCTCTTATATTTCGTATTGTAATGTACAGCATCTGGGTGCAATAAACCTATCAAGCCACACACTCGTAAGATGTCTGGATACAATGGGCTCCGATCTGTCATTCAGCACTGAATGCAGTTTCGTTCCGCTTGTATTCATCAAGTTATTTATATTCATATGAAGCCATTGCAATACAGCAGCTGGAGCTAAAGCTGTACGTCGACGTCACAGGCAACTGACAGACGGCGAACCAGAACCAGAATTCCTCTTCCACTCGTTACGTCACAATGAGGGGCATATTCCTGGTGTGCTTAATTAATTAGCAGTGTATACACTTGTATAGTGTATACAGTATATAAATGTGAGATCTGCCGTCACAGGACTGAAGGCACAAAAATATAGAATATCAAGGTGTTTTCAACTTTTTGAGAACAGAACTAGACTCACTTGTTTAGTGAAAGCAGTTAGTTACATTAGAACCAGAGCATCCGGAGGAACAATGGCTTCAAACTGACATGAATTTTCCTGGTGTTTATTTTTTCTTAGCAATTTACCAATAAAAATTGTAGAACTGACTGACTTGACGGAGACATGAGCTACCCTAGTGCTTATCGTTTTCTTATCAATTTACGACTGAAAATTGCCGAATTAATGTACTGATGAGTCTGTTAGATCGAGAGTTTCTGTCATTACTCATAACACTTAATTCACAGTGACATGGGTTATTCTAGGGTTTATTGTTTCTTATCAAGTTAACGACTGTTATTTGCAGAATTTCTATAGCTACCAGGACTGTCGCAATTGAAAAAACTTTTACTGAACAAGTTGCACTAATAAAGCTTGAGCACTCTGAGTGCGTATACCTCCGTCAAGCGAGGCAACGGTAGAAAAAAATTCAAATTGACTCTGAAACCATAATTTTCTTTGTACAAACTCCAAAATCTGATCATTTGTGCCTTTTGATAGTAACAACATCTTGTGCAATTTTTCTTGAGGATCCGTTCTTAACTTTTTTGAGTTATACTGCTAACAAACGTTATGACTAACATTAGTCAAACATACAAACGAACAAACCGATCTGCACCTTCTACCATTTAACTTTAAACTTCAACTCTTAACATAGTTTAAAACTCTATTAGGCGTTGTAAGATGGACTTTGCAGCTCTACTCGGGGTTGTCGAGTTTATAATTACACTTGCAACACGATTATGAATTGCGAAGCCGAAGCTCGCGTCTGAAGCTTGGGACAAGTAAAAAGTACTGGTAAGCGAAACATATTTAGCTGCGCGCCCCAACTGGACAGCATACGTGCATTTGTTCGTTCGTTCTGCAGATACATGCGCATTGTCCGGTAGGCTCCATATGACTGCGAGGCCCTAGTCATTTATTGTCTAAGCTGTTACGACGGAGACGGAAGGGTTTATGGATTACTACGACCCTCTGACCATCCCCGTACATTTGCTTGGGACGTAAATGCCAGCTACATTGACACAGTATGCCGAGAATCACAAGAATTCACCTACTTACCTGAGCAAGCAAGCACAGCACTCGAAAACATCCCGCAAGTACTAATAGAATCAATCCTAGGAGACTCAGCATAACCCAGCATCACATAGTCGAATAGGACAGTCACATAGGTCTGAATTATCTAGAACTTCAAGTTGTGTGTTGGTTACGCCCGCTAAAAAGAGTATCAGGTGTTGAATTCGAACCGATTACTCTAGATACAGCCATAACTCATTTCTGCTCTGTAATATGGAGTTTTAAACCGTCTCAAGCATATCTGGGGTTATATATATATATAGTGCCAGACTTTCAAAAGGGTCAAAACTAACTTTTTTGTTCTAAGTTTTGTTCTGGCCCCAGAGTTGGGCACTGGCTCAGTCGATCTCAGATTGTCCAGAGCTATGGCGCCAGCGATGGAAGCTCCTATGTGACGGTCTGCACCCCTAAAAATTCCCTTTAAGGTTGGGGCAATAGCCGTACAATAGCATCTGAACACCGAATTCCGTATTAACAAGCCAAGCAAAAGAACTCGCCTACAGACAACAGTCTCAAATCAATTCAGTCCAGGCTTGACATTAACTTTGGCTACTTTGTACTTGTAAGCGTATTTGTGATCCCATTGTGTTCTTAATAAAAGTTATTTTTTATTATTATCAACACTGAAGCATCTTGTTACTGTACGATGCTCGATTAATGAAGAGATGGGTAGCAAGATCTGTTTTTGGGTCTCTTAAAAGTAAAGTCAACTTGATCGCACAGCCCAATTGAAAAATCCACAAGCACTGGTTCGTTTTTCATATAAATTCTAACTGGCTCCAAGGAGTACGTACACGGCTGCGGTTCACAGCAATTCGTCCTGAGCTAGATCTCCAAGGCTGTTATGTTTTAGGGTTATATGGATATCATTATATAAAACCCGAAGGTAGTGCAATCTTACAAACAGTGTTTTGTTAGTTTGAATTATTTCAATGAACGGGTGAGTTGTTTTCCAATGTCCATAAGCTAACCAGGAAGCTCAAGCAGACTAAATCGATTCTCTAGTAAAGCTACAGCAGGTACCCCCCGAATTGGAAACTCTCTGCTCTTCGTCTCTGAATTGTGACGTCATGATGACGTCACCGTGCCGTAGAGCAGAACAAGTAAGTTACGTCTACGGTTGCAGACGTTACGGGGGGCGAGGAGGCCGTTGTCACCTGCACGTTACCTGAGTGACGTCACAGAAACAGTGCGGGTTAAAATAGCGGCCCTGCCTTATTTCGGGCCCCACTGCCGACGGGCTTCTGGCAGCCTCCAATGTTGTTCTTATGTTCGGTCTGTCTGTGACATCCTCTAATGTTGTTCTTTTGCTCGTATATCTCTGGCAGCGCCTGATGTTCTTGTGCACGGCTGTCTCTGGCAGCCTCTGATCTTGTTCTTGTGCAGTCTCCTCTGTTCCTGGCAGCCTCTGTTGTTCTTGTGTTCGTTTATCTCTGGCAAACTTTTCTGTTTCTCTTTTGCTCGTCTGTCCTTGACAGCCTCTGTTGTTTTCATTGTGCTCATCTGTCTCAGACAGCCTCTGTTGTTCTTGTGTTCGTCTGTCTCTAGCCGCATCTGATGTTTTTCTTTTGCTCGTCTCGCTCTGGTAGCCTCTGTTGATGTTCTTGTGCCCATATGTCTCTGGCAGCTTCAGCCTCTGTTGTTCTTGTGCCCATCTGTCTCTGGCAGCCTCAGCCTCTGTTGTTCTTGGGCCCATCTGTCTCTGGCAACCTCTGTTGTTCTTGGGCTCGCCTATTTCTGGCAGCCTCTGATGTTGTTCTCGTGTTCGTCTGTCTCTGACGGCCTCGGGTGTTTTTCTTGTGTTCGTCTGTCTCTTGCGGCCTCGGGTGTTGTTCTTGTGTTCGTCTGTCTCTGGCGGCCTCGGGTGTTGTTCTCATGTTCGTCTGTCTCTTACAGCCTCTGATGTTGTTCTTGCGTTCGTCTGTCTCTGACAGCCTCTAATGCTGTTCTGGTGTCCGTCTGTATCTGGCAGCTTCTGGTGTTGTTGTTGTTGTTGTGTTCGTCTGTCTATTGCAGCGTCTGACGTTGTTCTCGCCCTCACTTATCTCTGGTAGCCGCAACATTGTTCTTGTGCAAGATTATTGCTAAGCAGCTTCACTTTTGTGAGAAAGTATGTAATTCTACGACCATAATATTCAGTCTTTGTTTTCCGTTTTTTTTTCACGTATTATATCTATCTCTTTCATGCCATCGTCGTCACAGTGACGCATGCCGCTCTTTATGCTGCATATGTAAACAATGCGACACAATAATGTGCTCAGCTCACGCAGAAATCTCCATTCACGACCTGATTTCTTGCGTTGTGGAGGCAACGACCTCTCAACGAAACGTGTCCCAAGTGACTCTGCCTATAAGTTTCGCACTCTCCGAAAGGCGCGTTTTGTTGTAATTTGTCGGTTTTCTCCCGTTTTTTTTAACCTTGTTCTTATTTTCAGTAAGCCATTCTCTCGAAATGTAATTTTCAATGTTGTTCATGAAAGAATGCTTCCTATATTTTCCCAAGGTGGTTTCTGAAAGGATATTATCCAAAAATGTTCGTGAACAGTTTTTCGAGAATTTTCCTTTTGGGCGTTCTCTCAAAATAAGTGCTTCTTTACACACATGTTCCAAAACATTACCCCTCCATAGCTAAAGTCTCTAAACTGTGAGAGCTAGCACAGTGGGGAGGGGGATTAGAGGAGGAGGAGGAGGAGGAAGGGGGGTGGGGAATAAGTGTTCGTACACCGAGAAATTGCTTGTTAATCACATTTGCAGCAAATGAAAAGCGTGAATAAAAATATTTATACATTTACTTCGTGGGGTACAATCATAATGTGTGACTGAAAATAAGAAATTCATTTATATGTAGAAAATATCTGTTTTCAGAGGTGAAAAGAGTGATCATAGAGTATCAATTTTGCAATAGAAAGCGGCAGGTTTTGGTTAAAGCTCAGAGTAAAATATTCTTTATTGTTCTACCATGTTCTCGGTAACTCTAGTCAACTTTCAGATGAAAACCAGGACATTCTGCAACATGGAGCTTTAATACTTAAAAGGAAGGAACGAAAATTCTCGGCGATAAAGCTAAACTTTCCGGCAAGGCTGAAGCCTGGCTTACTGGCAATAGAATATTGTATTGCAATACTATATACTAATTTTTGAAAGTTTTCTGGACAATGATTAGCAAGAAATGCAAATTATACAGTAGTGTGTTGGCGGGAATCGACCAACACCAAGTTGTATGTACCGTAACATACGAGGAATGGCTGGACGGCTGTGGCGGCTGGAAACATGTAGGACGGTGTCTGGACACACACATCAATTGGAGAAAATGAAGTTTGTGAGCCTGTCGGCTGGAATATATACTTTATTAGCTTTCTTCTGCCATGTAATAATCATCGCAGGACTGAATTGCATTTAAGGTACTTTATACATCGATTGTAGATTATATTTTTATGGAAAACCGCGTCACCAAAAATCAGCCACACAGGAAAGAACTGATGACTGATCTGCCTAGAAAAAACTACTGTGTTGCCTACTTCTAATAAACCTCCTTGTTTAGTAATCACTAGTCACAGAGAGCGGTTCTTAAGCGTGGCCCGACATAAAGAATTGACTAACACACAAAAAGAACTGATTGTTTGGTTGTAGAAAGATGAGAAACATTACAGAACAATCTTCACTGACCTGAACGTCCCATTTACTGCAATTAGTTCATTCGTAAACGATTTAAAAGACGTGATATTGCTGTGAACCAATGCAGACCAGGTGCTTCTAGGAAGTTCTCTCCAAGATTACGGAGAAAGCTTGGACGACAGATAAAAAAAATCCAATGGTCACTAGGGAAAATTTTCAAAATTATTTGTATTTATCAGTAGTTCACGCAACTAAATGAACAATAAGTAATGAACTACACAAAGGCGGTATTAAATCGCACAGATCAATGGAGACACGACTTTTTTGAAACGACATAGAGATGCGATGTTAAAACTAAAAAAAAAAAAGCGTGAAGACAAGGCCAATTTTTATTGAATTTTATGGACAGATGAAGCTAAAATTGAGTTGTTTGTTCGTAATTGTCGGAATCATGTATGGTGGAAAGATGACTCATCGTACGTACCAATGAATGCTATACCAACTGTCAAATTTAGTGGTGGTGGTAGTAGTAGTATCATTGTTTGAGGCTGCTTTTCTCAGAGAGCGGTGTTGGTAAACTATCAATTATAGATGGTAAAATGAATTCAGAAAAATATCAGCAAATCCCAAAAAAAATCAGTGCCTTCTGTAGAGAACCCTGGGCTTCCTCCTGCTTGGATTTTTTAGCAAGACAATGATACCAAGCATACTACAAGGACTACGAAGAAAGTGGCTTGTTGAAAACAACTTTGACATCTTGTAATGGCCCAGTCAGTCCCCAGATTAGAATCCATTTGGGAACTTGGCGACACTTGAATATTAAAATCCGGAAAGGAATTCAACGAAACATGACATAATTGAAGACAATTTGTCTGGAAGAATGGAGCAAAATTTATACAAAAGTATACGAATCTTTAATTGAAGACTGCAGGACTCGATTGCTTGGTTACCGTAGAAATAAATAAACCCTTTGCTGCAAACTATTTATTGGAGATAACAGGCTTTGATCTGGTTCACGATCACTTACTTTGCCCCTTGACAATTGAGATATAGTGACATTTTCTTAAACAATGATTTAGCTTCAAATGCACATTTGTGCAGTATGCAATCGTGTAGAATAAATTTATTCTAAAATTGTTAAGGTAATACACTACGAGTAAATCTAATAACTATTTTTATGTGTACGAAAGCTTATTTTTGTCCACATTATCTAGGATACGTCTTAAACTTAGCACGCGTTTCGACGTGTGTTTTCCTCGCTTCCTGCTTTAAAATGAATTTTGTTCAAATGAAACCTCCACCAAAATTTTTCTTGGCACAGTTCCAATTGGCCGACTTCGTTACTGTTCATTTCTTTTCGTGATATTTTTCTACGTGTTTTCTTTCAGTCCACCGCTTAGAGTAAGTCTACGACTCCACTTACATCTTTTTCGACTTTTTCGCCTCTTCGGTTGTGAATAAATCTATTTGCATTTCGTCCCAAAGTAATTCCATATTGGCGTAACGTCGCCTCACTTATTTCTTAGTTCTGCGCCCACACAGCAATTCTTTCCCCCACATTTTTTTCACCCCACCATTTCCCCACACACGATTTCCTCCACTACATTTTCTTCACCACGTGATTTGCTCGACCACGTTTTGCTCAACACACTATTTGCTCCTGCACTTTGTCTTCACAACACTACTTTATCGCACACATTTTCTTTGCACAATTTGTTACCACATATCACCACTCCATTTACTCGCACATATATCTTCCATATACTATTTGCATACAATCTTTGTGGCACCGTTTCTATGCTCATTATTTTCTTCGCTACACCATTGCATCCCCACATCTACATCTTTTCCTCGCTATGCAGTTTCTCCTACAAATTTCCCTCATTGCACCATTGCCTCCCTCACGTTTTCTTTGTCACATCATTTCCTCCCGCACGTTTTCTTTGTCACACCATTTTCTCTCGCACGTTTTCTTTGTCACATCATTTCTTCCCGCAAGTTTTCTTTGTCACATCATTGCCTCCCGCACGTTTTCTTTGTCACATCATTTCCTCACACACGTTTTCTTTGTCGCATCCTTTCCTCCCGCACGTTTACTTTGTCACATCATTTCCTCCCGCACGTTTACTTTGTCACATCATTGCCTCCCGCACGTTTTCTTTGTCACATCATTTCCTCCCGCACGTTTTCTTTGTCGCATCATTTCATCCCGCACGTTTTCTTTGTCACATAATTTCCTCCCTCACGTTTTCTTTGTCACATCATTTCTTCCCGCACGTTTCCTTTGTCACATCATTTCCTTCCCCACGTTTTCTTGTCACATCATTTCCTTCCCCACGTTTTCTTGTCACATCATTTCCACCCCACACATTTACATTGCCACACCATTTCCTCCCATACATTCTCTTCGGCGCATCATTTCCTGCCCACACATTTTCTTCGCCACACTATTTCTCCTAGTACCCTTTCTTTGGCACATCATTTTCTCCCCACACATTTACACCGCCATGCCATTTCCTCTCATACATTCTCTTCGGCACATCATTTCCTCCCCACACATTTTCCTCGCCACACTATTTCTCCGCCTGTGAGCAGCCACGGTCTCAACGCTCGCTTCTTCTCTTCGAGATATCCGGTGATGAGGGGGAGCAGGTCGGTACGAAGGGCGGCGTGCGGCCGGGAAGGGGCAGGGAAAGAGCTGCGTCTGCCCTTCCTTTGCACTTCTTGCTCATATTTCCATTTCTTTTCGTTCTCACTTCAATTTCTTTTCATCTGATTTCAATTTCTTCTCACTGGAACTATGGTGTCTCCTCATTCAGACCTCCGTTCTTCTCGCTTTATTTCTCTTCTACTGGCTCCTATTTTTCCTCCAGTTTATCTGCCAATCATTCTGATTCCAGCTTCCGTGTCTTATCATTTGAATTTTTTCTTCGTTCTGACTTTCAAGTTCATTATTCAAACTTCAATTTATCTTAATTTTCGTTTCTATTTATTCCAAGCTGACGTTTAAGTCTTTTTTTTTAAACTAAGCCTTTTCCTTGCTAGAAACACAGAAAAGAAAGAAAAATCATGTAATTCTCTCCGAGGAGAGGTTTTGATCAGTTAATACTATTACATCGTATGAGCTTAATACTACTATGACGTCTCATAGCTAGAGCAAAATTCAGACTTTTTTGACATATGCTAAGTTTTCGACAAACTCTGTAATATTCGGAATCAGCGTTCAAACGCAACGGTATTCACATTGCACAACTTGGAAGGAAATGTGAAAAATTCACCGAAAAGCTACTTTTTATTTCACCCAATCATAGGGCTTTAAAAGCTCTAAATAGTAATCGTACATAAAATGCTAACATGAGTCTATTAATCATACTATAAATAGCAATAGCTCATAAAGGGCCGGGGTGTAAGTCCCGGTGTCTTCTTGGGAATGAGCCTTTTGGTTCGTCTACTGCCGCCTATCTAATCTAAACCCAGTATGTTGGTTGGTAGGCTGCTTGCTCGCTTAGTCTCTCTCTCCCAATGCGAAGGATTATGTAGAAGAAAATTCATCTAGACTCTAGAGCAACGGTAAGAGGACTTTGCTTCGCCAGATTCTTGGAATCTGGAAATTGTAGAAGCTTATAGTACCTCTAAGTTGTGGTATTATATACACAAGATTGTTCTTCCGTGCCGCAGCGAGCATTTTTGTTTCCCTGAAGTCATGACACGCAAATTAGATTCTCACTGAAAAAAAAAGAAAAAAAAATGATCCTGAGAACAAACTGATGACAAGAGTGAAAGAAACGGAGATGTTTCATCGAACTTCCTATTTTCTGTCGTTATTTATTGGCGGCCAAGCTACTGGTTCCAACACATTTAATAGCCTCAATCTTTTTATTAAAATGATATCTCTATCTTAACTGTTCAGTGACGGAAGCAATTTTACGGCACTTTTCCAACAGAAGCACTTGTTTTGACGCTCTACCTTCAATACAACTTCTACTGACGTACAACCTTCAGTGTACCGTCTACTGACTTACAACCTTCAGTGTACCGTCTACTGACTTACAACCTTCAGTGTACCGTCTACTGACTTACAACCTTCAGTGTACCGTCTATTGACTTACAACCTTCAGTGTACCGTCTACTGACTGACAACCTTCAATGTACCGTCTATTGACTTACAACCTTCAGTGTACCGTCTACTGACTTACAACCTTCAGTGTACCGTCTACTGACTGACAACCTTCAGTGTACCGTCTACTGACTTACAACCTTCAGTGTACCGTCTATTGACTGACAACCTTCAGTGTACCGTCTACTGACTTACAACCTTCAGTGTACCGTCTATTGACTTACAACCTTCAGTGTACCGTCTAT
>LQNS02277100.1:7530214-7542851 GCA_001587735.2 Parhyale hawaiensis
CTCCTGCGTAAGGTGAATTCTGTGTTTGGCGACAGCGAGGTTGTCCGCAGATGCTTTTATGCTTTTTGCTGCCTGTGTTGGAGTATTGCTCACCGGTCTGGGCTTCAGCTGCTAACAGTCACTTACGTCTGTTGGACCGACTTGTTAGTTCGGGCAGCAGGCTGTGTGCGGACAATGATCTGGTGAACCTGTCCCACAGGAGATGAGTGGCCGAACTCTGTATGTTTTATGAGGTGTACAATAATGAAAGGCATTTGTTGTATTCTTCTATCCCTGCCCTCAAAGTCTCTAGGAGAATTACACGTGTTACGGTCGGCGAGCACTCTTTCACATAGGAAAAGGTTAAGTGCCGAACTAATGAGTTCTGTCGGCGCTTCATACCCTGGTCTGTTAGGATTTGAAATTCATTGCCGGCATCGGGTGTCGGTCGTGTTGGCCTGAAGGCGTTTACGTCAGCTGTTAATGGCTTTGTTGGATATCCTTTAGCAGCGTTTCGGGCTTCCCGGAGTTGCAGAGTGCTTCATTTGAGTGTGCTACTGGTCCGTGGGGGCCCGAGCGCAAAGTTTTAATTATAATAATAGTAGGCCTTTGGATGCCGAGGTCCTCTACAGTCTGCAGGCCTTTGAGTTTTCATGCCCTAAACATCTACAGGCCTTTAGCCGTTGGAGTTCTCTACACTCTGCAAGCCTTTGGATGCTAGAGTCCTCTGGAGACGTTTGAATGCTGATGACTTGCTCACCTTGACAGCCAAACGGTTCATTAACGGTTCATTTCTAGTCGTTTTAAATCTACTAATTACCTCCGCCAAGGAGGTTATGTTTTCGTCGTGTTTGTCTGTCTGAATGCTTGTCTCTCTGTCTGTCTGTCACAAAGATAACTCAAGAAGTTAAGAACCGATTTGGATGAAATTTACAGGGATTGTTAGGTATGTTAGGAGGAACAGATAATTAACTTTTGGTGAAGATATGTCTATCCGTTTGTTTGTTTGTCTGCCTCATTTTTCTCAATGCTATAACTCAAAAAGCTATGGATGGATTTTGATGAAATTAATATGAGTTATTAGGTATATAACAAAGAGAATATGACTAAATTTTGGTAATGATCCGTTTGCTCGTTCGTTCGCTTGTCGCTCTTTTTTAATTTTATGCTTGTTAGCCCAATAACTCAAAAAATAACGAATGGATCTTCATGAAATTTATAGGGGTTGTTAGTAATGTTAAAATACATAAATGAGTAAATTTTGGTGCAGATCGGTTTGTTTGTTTGTATGTTTGACTCATGTTTGTCATTACGTTTGTTAACAGTATAACTCAAAAAGTCATGAACGGATCTTCAAGAAAATTGCACAAGCTGTTATTACTATCAAAAGGCACAAATGATTAGATTTTGGAGTTTATACAAAGAAAATTATGGTTTCAGAGCCAATTTGAATTNAACGGATCTTCAAGAAAATTGCACAAGCTGTTATTACTATCAAAAGGCACAAATGATTAGATTTTGGAGTTTATACAAAGAAAATTATGGTTTCAGAGCCAATTTGAATTTTTTGCTCCCGTTGCCTCACTTGGCGGAGGTATGCACTCTCAAAGTGCTCTAGTTACACATTGCATTTATCAAAGACAACTTATTTATATGAGCCTAAAGTAAATCACAATAAATGCTATTTTTTACCTGCATCAGACTTAAACTCAGTCGACAACAACACATTGCGTTTGCACTTCGATTTGTGTTCGTTTTTCCTGCAGCAAGGAGGAAAATGCAGCAAAATTTCAATGCAGGAACTGCAGCGCGTACATATTTTTTGTGGACTTTACTTTGCGTAACGTGTTCGGTTCTTCCACTGAGTGGGAGATGTTTCCGCAGTCGATCGGCCTGAGAGTAGTCGTGGAAGAACACTGATAAATTATTTATTCGCTCATCTTATTGCTATTTTGAATTTGAGTCGAAATGGAAATCCACAGATCGAAGCACGGTACAACATCGCGCTACAAGAAAGGGACGAGCACCGAACCCCAGTAGATGTTGTTCAATTCAAGAGGCGCGGACCAAGGCCTCCTAGCTTTACGTGGACGAATATAATGATTGGCACCTAAAAATTCTCGCATTCCCTTCTCTATAGCAAGCTGTAAAAAATCATATACGATTACATGAAAATGTTTTTAAAAATGACAGAGTAACGTACGAGTACATTCAAATGTCTAAAAAAACAACAGAATAATATACGCGCTCATTCCAATGTCTGCAAATAACGAGAAAACAATACATTTATACGAGTACATTCAAATGTCTGTAAAAACGACAGAATAATATACGAGTTCATTCGAACGTCTGTAATTGCAATAGAACATTACATTTATACGAGTACATTCAAATGTCGGTAAAAACGACAGAATAACATACGAATTCATTCGAACGTCTGTAATTACGTATTTACGACAGAACAATACATTTATACGAGTACATTCAAATGTCGGTAAAAACAACTGAGAAAACGAGTACATATTATTGTCTATAAAAACGATCAAATGATATACGATTGAATGCAAATATCTGTAAATACGACCGAATAATATACGAGTGCCTACAAATGTCTGTAAAAACGGCCGAATAATATACGAGCAGATGCAAATGTTTGTAAAAATGACCGATTTATATACGCATATATAATACGAGTACATGGTAATATGTGTAAAATCGATAAAATAATATATGTACGAATACAAGCAAATTTCCGTAAAAACGAAGGAGATTAATATAGAGTTTAATAATATCGGGAACGTGTAAAATTTCACAGTATTGAAGTTTTGCTCCTCATGTTCTCGAACCTGTATCATGCCTATGAAATGTCAATAAATATGAAGTCAGGCTGCAGGCCTATCACAATTGAGGCAAGTTGATTGAATTTAGCTTTTGTTTTTCCTGAGCCCGTAGAATGGATGCGGTACCTCCCCCCGCCCCTCCATTTAACACTGAAAGCCTAATGCTGAGTTTACACTGTGCATTCTCACGAGCCAAGGAGCTTTAATAGAGGAGGAGGCAGTCCTGCCGGTATAAATAAGGTAAGCTTGTGTTCCAACGGGTCGGGTGTGGCTGTGACGCGTTCATGAATCTCATTGGTGGAAGTGACGTGGGAGTAGCGAGTTTTGCGGGGGAGCAGCAGACAAACAGATATACTGATATGCGATTGGTGCATACGGTGACTGGCTGCAAACACACCCGACTCTTGAGTTTTACGGGTCAGGTTACTGGCTCCTTCCTCTCTTTTCAATCTCCTTGGCACGAGCAACTTAGTGCAATTCTGTACAGCATACACGTTGTTCCAATACTTATTAAAGGTCGGTAGCATAGAGACCATAGCATGAACGTCACACATTATCGCATGAAGTTGTGCATGCGATTGAATAGCGTGGCTCCGGAAATAAGATGCAATTAGAGGAATATACTGAACGACGCCCAAAAAATAATAAAAGCTAGTTGGAACCTGTGGAAATTCCACAGAGGGAAAACATTCTTCCTCAGTGATATCTCGGCCTGTATCATGCATACGCAGTGTGAAACTACCTTTGTTCCAAGTCAGACAGTAAATCTTCTACCCATGACCAAGGAGCTTCAATAGAGGAGGAGGGAGCCCTGCGGCCCATTCACAGATTCCCCAGCGAGTCAACCAGATATGTTGTGGCTGTGAGACGCGTTCATGCATCTCATTGGTGGAAGTGACTGGGGAGTAGCGAGTTTACGGGGGAGCAGCAGACAAACCGATGTACTGATATGCGATTGGTACCTACGGTGACTGGCATAAGCGACGCTTTACTGATATGCATCGGTGCATACGGCTACTAGCTGCAGCCATAAGCGAATTTTGAGCTTCACGGACAAGGCTCCTGGCGATCCCTCCTCTCTAATGAGTAATGAAGCTTATTGCCAATAACCTACGAGCAGCAGCAACAGCTTAAATTTAAATTTACTCTGTTACTGCCTCCTCTGACTGTATCAAAGATACTATAAAATAATACTCCTGCTAATACTGAAAGCGTAACTGTCGTACTAATTTGAAAAGCGTACGGAAGAACAAGCAGCATAATTAGATTAATATACCGCTTTATAATCATATATAGCTTGCTGCTTGCTTGGTTGTGCAACGGTGAATGAGCTGTTGCTGTACTAAATATGAAACCTAAGCTCCAGATGCGTCCGAAGTACTTTTTAGCTGTAGCTTGGATACTGTATCTCACTGCCACTCCTTCGAAAAATTTGAGCAGGAGAATCACGAAGGAATCAGAAACGATGTTCTTCAGAGCAGAACAACGAAAAAAGGGCAAATAAGACATTATCTCTTGTAAGTTTGGCAATGTTTGCCAATCCTGGTTTGCTGAGGTGGTGCAGAGGAGGTTGCTGCACTTTTGTTATTAGCTTGCCAAATATCGCATTTGACTGCGAGATCGTTGCATAAGCGGCCAAAGCTGGCGACATGGCAGGTGATTTGAAGCGGCCCGGGCATCACCCGCACCACCTGCTGCAGGTGGAGAGGATGAGGCCTCTCAGTCACTGTATTGGGAAGCGCGCTGGGAATTTGCTGCACCTGCCTGTGCCTGCACCTACACCACCTGCCTGTACCTGCACCTGAACCAACTGCCGGTGCTTACCCCTGCACCAGCTGCCTGTGCCTGCAACATCTACTGAGTAGTAATTAAGTAGTTGCTACCAGTAATCCCCCGCATACCCACACCCCTTCGCCCCTCACCGCACCCACCAACCCACCCATTATCTATTGTTCCAAGTGTGGACGAGAAGTTGATATCGCCCACTTAGGGAACCAGCGCTCTGGAGCACAGACCCTCTGCCTCAGTTGGTGCGGCTGCTACAGCACCAGCTGCAGGTGGTGCGTCTCCAGCAGAGCCATCTGCCGCAGCTGGTGCGCCAGCTCCGGAGCGTAAGAAGCGACCTTCTGAAGGTCACTGTGGCTGTCAACCTGCACGGCAGGCCGGTGTATGTGACACACGGCAGGCCGGTGTGTGTGTGTGTGTGTCACACGTAGCAGGCCGGTGTGTGTGACACACGGCAGGCCGGTGTGTGTGTGTGTGTGTCACACGTAGCAGGCCGGTGTGTGTGACACACGGCAGGCCGGTGTATGTGACACACGGCAGGCCGGTGTGTGTGACACGAGGCAGGCCGGTGTGTGTGACACATGGCAGGCCGGTGTGTGTGACACACGGCAGGCCGGTGTGTGTGACACACGGCAGGCCGGTGTGTGTGACACACGGCAGACTGGTGCGTGTGACACACGGCAGGCCGGTGTGTGTGACACACGGCAGGCCGGTGTGTGTGACACACAGCAGGCCGGTGTGTGTGACACACGGCAGGCCGGTGTGTGTGACACACGGCAGGCCGGTGTGTGTGACACACGGCAGGCCGGTGTGTGTGACACCCGGCAGGCCTGTGTGTGTGACACACAGCAGACCAGTGTGTGTGACACATGGCAGGCCGGTGTGTGTGACACACGGCAGGCCGGTGTGTGTGTGTGACACACGGCAGGCCGGTGTGTGTGTGACACACGGCAGGCTGGTGTGTGTGTGACACGCGGCAGGCTGGTGTGGGTGTGCCACACGGTAGGCCGGTGTGTGTGTGTATGACACACAGCAGGCCAGAGTATGTGTGTGTGACACACGGCAGGCTGGTGTGTGTGTGACACACGGCAGGCCGGTGTTTGTGTGTGACACACGGCAGGCCGGTGTATGTGTGTGACACACGGCAGGCTGGTGTGTGTGTGTGTGCGACACACGGCAGTCCGGTGTACGTGTGTGTGTCACACGGCAAGCTGGTGTGTTGGTGTGTATGTGTGCGACACACGGCAGGCCGGTGTATGTGTGTGTGACACACGGCAGACTGGTGTGTGTGCGACACACGGCAGGCCGGTATATGTATGTGTGACCACACGGCAGGCCAGTGTGTGTGTGTGTGTGTGTGACACACGGCAGGCCGGTGTAGGTGTGTGTGACACACGGCAGGCCGGTGTAGGTGTGTGTGTGTGTGTGACACACGGCAGGCCAGTGTGTGTGTGTGTGTGTGTGTGACACACGGCAGGCCGGTGTAGGTGTGTGTGTGTGACACACGGTAGGACGGTGTGTGTGACACACGGTAGGACGGTGTGTGTGTGTGACACACGGCAGGCTGGTGTGTGTGTGTGACACACGGTAGGACGGTATGTGTGTGACACACGGCAGGCCGGTGTATGTGTGTGACACACGGCAGGCCGGCGTATGTGTGTGACACATGGCAGGCCGGTGTGTGTGTGTGTGTGACACACGGCAGGCTGGTGTGTGTGTGACAAGCGGCAGGCCGGTGTGTGTGTGTGTGACACACGGCAGGCCGGTACATCAAGAAGGTACACACTGCAGTTTGCGGATACATATTTTACACGCACTGATGTATTCACACGTACACACTGCACCTTGCCCATACAAATGATACGCACAGCGGCGTATCCGCACCACAGCAGCGGTCAAGTTCAGCGCTGACCGGTTGGCCGTAGCGGATACGCGACTCCGCAATCGGTCAGCCCTCCTGCAACATTCCCGTCGCTCCGTCCCTGTGCCCACACATGCTGCATGTTGCTTCATGTGCAGCGTTTATTAGCGTAGACTGGTTACTTAATTAATGCGCGGCATTAAGTAAGTCATCTTTACTACTTAATTAAGGTCTAGTAGCTATTAACTTAGCGCGCTACATTAGATTATTTAGCCATGCTTTGACAAATTTCATGAAACTAACTTCAACAATAATCCCGTGGCACGAAGATTTCAACTGACATAAATATAAAGAAAAGCTGCAGTGAAATCTCTTAGGCCCGATTATCAACTAATTTTAGAAATTTCCTGCATAAATAAATTTCAGTACCACCGCCAGTGGCACGAAAATAAGCCACTTCCATCAATTTCAGCACGCATGAAATAAACTTCAGCACCACACACTTCCGACAACCTTGGCGGAGCGCAACGCTCGGCGTCTCACTCGTTAAAAATAGCTCCCAGTCTCCACGGGATCGTCTCTTGGGAATTTACTCCACGTGGGGGCAGACAAGCGTGGATCCCTCGTAGATCCCGGACCTACGTGATCCTAACACACAGAAGAATCTCTGCAACAACAAGTTGATTTAAGGGTTTAAAGCTTAAATCTACTAACACTCCTGATTAGATTACCTCTTTAAAGGATGATAGAATTTTTTTACCTGCGTGATCTATCTATTTGCAACAATAATTTGATAATTATCTTTACCTGCTAAAATGCAAATCTATACCTAACGGACTCCTTCTTAAATTCACCTCTTCAATGTAAAGTATAAACTTGACGTGCTAACGACAGTAAATGTACTTACCTCAATCTCAATAATACTTTTCTACACTCTGTAGCTATTCGGAATACATACGTTATCTTAGATTATTTTTTAGGTGTGACCATGCCTTCGCTTCCTCCCTCCCCTCCCTCCCATCTCAATCCCCAAAGGAAAAAAATAACTAAATAAATAAATAGAAATAAAAAACTGCAAGGTACCTCTTTTGAGTTTTTACATATGAAGTCTAAATAAAACTGTTGTAAATTTTCGAACTTGCCTAAAGCCAGTATCTTTTTGTAGTGAAAACGTTCGTAAGTTCTACTCTGAAAGTGCTGAATTCAAAGCGAGAGCCTCCGTTGGAAAATGACGTCGAAATCACCTGAAACGATTGGAGGGCTAATTTTGAATTCACACGTCATTCAAATCAACGCGTTCGCTCATCCACTTGTCCTAATGTGTTACTGTGTCCTAGAAAGTACCAGAGAAGTGCACTGTTTACTTAGTTTTATGTCGCTCCAAATTTGAAAAGATATCTGTAACTTACTGTTGACACTGGCAGACGAAACTGATTCGACGGTTAACATTTTAATAACTTTTATGGCCTATACAAAGTTGCACTGACAATTACGGAACAAAACTTTCGGACGAGTGGATGAGTCAACGCGTTCAGATGAATGACGTATGAACTCGGCCTAATATGATAAGTGTAGTAAAGCCATAGACTTAAACGAAGGAGTTACTGCTTTAGTCAAATCAGCCCTCCACAGTTTTTTGGCATTTTCACAATTCCAAACTTTCAATCATCGTCGTTCTGGAAGTAATAGGTCCAGCGAGAGCTTCTGGTGCGGACAATGACGTCATACTGACGTTACATTATTTTGAAAATTTTGCCGTTACTGCAGCAAAATTAAGTAAGTGAACGTCATGGTTTTAGCATTCTTCCACATAGCTAACACAGCTGATATATCTTTGAATTTGCTTTGCATCATTGGTCCGACAGTCATTCTGTGGACGACGTCTCAAGGTAAATAAAGGAATTCAAGACAAAAGGAGATGAAATTCAGATGACAAAAATAATTTATCTAAATGATCTCAGGAAAGCGTCTCAGAGAGATACGCTAAAACGAGTTCGTTAAAACACGTACCTACACTGACAAAAGTGCGATCTCGACACCAGCACGTTCTCCCGTGTACCGATGAGAACACTTGCCTTAATTGGCGCTTTTAGCAAAAACCTTCAGTTTTCGTACTGAACAAGCACGATAGAGCAAGTATTTCTCGTCATTGCACGGAAAAGGGTGCTGGTTTTGGGACGGCGCTTTTTTCCCTGCTCCAGGCGACATAAATGTTAATATAAAATTACGTCCAAAGTGTTTGAAAGTTTATTAGTGGAATAAAGTAAGTATTTATCTTATATTGATTATAAGGGATAATAGCTATTCATAATCCACAGACCAGGGTTGAACATGTGATAAAAAAAATAAAGATTCTCAAACACCTTAATCTCAATTACTTCCTGCGATCCTAAAAATACTGAAATTGTCGGTAGGTAGAGTCGTACAGGGGTACCACACAGTCAGCATGTTGGCGTACGGAGAAATGAGACGAGTTTCCCAACACGTTTCCTGCGTGTCTCAAAACCTGTAAACATTGTGAAGCTGGCACTGCATATTGCATAGGCGGGAATGCTTGATCGAGTTGCCTGCTTAGTTCGAGTTAAAGTAATCTTATTAGTTTTACCTTATCATGAACTTTATTCCCGATCGTTGAGGTTGCCGCTTTAAATAGGGTTTCGGACGTTAACCGCAAGTCGATTACGTTTGAGCTACCGCAAATCCGATCATGTATAGTTATTATCACTGGTGAAAAAGTCTTCATGGTTTTATTACCTCCGCCGAGGAGGTTATGTTTTTGTCGTGTTTGTCTGTCTGTATTTTGTCTGTCTGTTTGTTTGTTTGTTATTCTGTTTGTCTGTCCCCAAGATTACTCAAAAAGTTGAGGACGGATCTTTACGAAGATTGCAGGGATTGTTAGGCATGTTAAAAGTGGCAGATGATTAACTTTTGGTGAAAAACCGTTCGTCTATCAGTTTGTTTGTTTGTCTGTCTGCCTATTTTTTTCTTAAGGGCATTACTCGAAAAGTAAGGGACGGATTTTTATGAAATTGATATGGGTTTTTAGGTATATTACAAAGAGTAAAGGACCAAATTTTGGGGATGATCTATTTGTTCGTTCATTTGTTTGTCGTTATATATGATTTTATGCTTGTTAGCGCTATAACTCCAAAGTTATGGATGAATCTTTGTGAAATTTACAGGGGTGGTTAGTAATGTTAAAAGACATAAATGATTAAAGTTTGGTGATGATTGGGGATTCTGTTGGTGTGTTTTGCTTATCTTTGACATAATGTTTGTTAGCAGCATAACTCAAAAAGTTATGTGCAGATCTTCATGAAAGTTACAATAATTGTTTATACTAGCACAGGCACAAATGATTAGGTTTTGGTGCTGATATAATGAAGATAATAGTTTCAGAACCAATTTGAATTTTTATTTACTGTTGGCTTTCTTGGCGGAGGTATGCGCTCTCAGAGTACTCTCTAGTTTGTAGTCCAGTCATCATTGCGAGCTGAAAATTTGTTATTAGTATATATATATATTATGTAGGCTGGAATTCATTGTCTAAGAAACTACAATTCCTGATGTCGAAACTCTTTCTGATTTTGCCTTTCGTCTTTACGTACGAAACACAACTTCTTTCTGATGATGATAATTTTTTCATATTTCTAATCACAAATAAGATAGCCTCGCTGTACTCACATTCCAGTTACCCGAGCACTGTTGTTATCAATAACGAGATGCCTGGCTGGACTTACATTCCAGTCATCAGTTTACAGTTGTTATCACAGGCGAAAACGCTTGGTTTTACTGCTATCTCACTTATCAAGAAATGCTAGGAATTGCTTATTATTCTCGACAATTCCTTAAAGGAGAATTGCAATTCCTGATCCAGAAACTCGTTCTTGAATCTGCCACTCGTTTTGTCCCCGAGCAATCGGCTGAGACATCGCAGTTACCCTCAGGGGGCCCTGCTCACCTCCCCCCCCCCCACAGCATCCTCTTCTCTTACCTCCACTGCTGCCAATTCCTTCTAATCTTCTAGTTTCCCACGCCCCTCATTTATTATGTCTCCTTGTGCTTCTAAGTTACTGTAAGGATTTTTAGGGAAGAAAATTAATACAATAAAATTGAAAGAAAGAAAGAGAGAGAGTCATGGATATAATGCTGCAACTCTGCCCGTGTTCATTAATTTTGTTCAAAAGAAATAAAAAGAAGAGATAGATCCACTCCTGGAAATGGGCCCTTATCTATTATTTTCATACTAGATGAAGAAAACAAAAGAAATGTAACTTTTGAACCGTGTCCCTTACTTAATAATTTCATTTTTGAAAACAACACTAACCCTTATTGTTTTTGTTATTCTAGAGAAAAAATGAAAAAGATGAAACGTGCAACTCATAATAGTTGACCTTAAGAACGTCTTTGACGTTTCTAAATTGACATTTTATAGCATGTTCGGAAGTGAAGATTAACGTGTTTTTAATACTACTAATATAACTGCCAGTTAAAATACCTCCTAAGCCATAGTAAAAGTATTCCAAGAGCGGATGAGGAAGGGACATATATGGTATACTGTTCACGAGGGTGTTCCCGCAGAGGAACAAAGCTCATGGAAACAACAAGCAGGGAAAGAAGAGGAAGAACAGAACAAGCATCATCAGTAGATGTATGAAAATTGAACGCAGCAAAGTGGACACAAAATTCCTTGCATCATCAGCAGCTGTTGTATCGGCGATACGGCTGAAATTGCCACTCCGAATACGGTAATTACCCAATGGCCGAACTAACTCTATTTCCGAACAAACAGTTAAATTTGATATGTGAAAGTAATCATCCCTTCAAATAAAAAATAACTGTTTGTTCGGGAAAGGGAGTTAGTTCGGTAATTGGGTAAATCTCCTATCTGTATGTGACTCGCGTAACAGTACGTAACTGAGAGAAAGACAGTTTAGCTAAGAATCGTGTGCTAAACTGTCTTTCTCTCAGCTACGTGCAGAGTAAAGAGGAAAATATCGTTGAACAAAGAAAAACACAACTTTCCTTATCATAATCTTCAATGAGGGTTTTTCTATAATGTACTATCTCTTTTTCTCTTGCCCAAACTACAGTTTTAGCTTTAAATTGTAATAAAATAATTGCGAATTAATATAGGTCAAGCTATATTACAATTTATTCATAGAATTTATTCATTGATTTATTTTGATTTGAATTTGACTTCATTTAACTGAAAAATTACTTCCTGCATTTTAATATCAATTTTATTTTGATTTGAAGCTAAAAGGATATAGTATAAAGTTATTCATACCGTATGAGGGTAATGACTGTGAATTTAACCCTTATCAACCATCATACTCCATAAATAATACTCATTTGCTACCCTCTATCAATCCCAACTACGTTGATTAACCTTTTCAACCGTTATCAAGCTTTTTAGCTATAATCAACTCTATTTAGTATATTAGAAATGATTTTAACTACGATTCACTTAAATTAACCCTAATTCACTTTAGTTTAGCTGTGCCCGAATATAATCACTTGACGATAGTTAATCTTATATAACTTCCAATATTTTTAGTCTCAATTGTTCCAAGACATCATTTTCCCCGAAAAAAATGTTAGTCCTAATCAAACCATATCAACTTTGTTTGACCATCATTGAACGTATTTTGCCCTAATTTACAATAATAAAGAATAATAATAATAATAATATCACAATGATATTATGTAATATACAAATTACATAATCGAGTTAATTATATTTGTCCCACTTATTAAAATTAACATTCATCCCCTAGTAAACCCTAGCTAATCCAAACCAACCCTTAATTTGACCTACGTACGCGCACGTGATAAGTTTCTGCTGCAGCCACGTGGGGTACAAATCCAGGCTCCTACCGCCGGCGTCCGCTCCAGGCCGCAGGTCGTGGGAACCTCCGTGGTATTTCCTTCTGATAGTCGCCTGCGCCTGAGGTGAACTAGCCGGGTATAATACTCATCGTACGTCCACATCCATATATTCATGTATGAATTAATACAGCGACTCATGAATGAATGAGCAATGTATATATATATATACATATCTACTATATAATAATTCACGTCGTGTTTTTATTTATTTATTTATATATTTATATCTTTCCTGTCACGCTCTATGGGAATAAGATAGGAGAAAATTCAGATTTCAAAA
>LQNS02277100.1:7567800-7599933 GCA_001587735.2 Parhyale hawaiensis
CTACTCCAGGCCGAGCACCATGCACTAATGCGTGACAAATCCCTATTCAGAGACTGGGTGACAGCATTACGCATGCGGGGAGCATGCATCACTGCTATCAAAGTGGAATCGTCGACATAGTTGATCATCGTGTTTTCTAGCGAAGAGAACATGTCACTAGTGTACTAGTACTAGTATACAGGACCCCGAAATTCAAAGGCCTACAGACTGTAGAGGATCCAACATCCAAAGGCCAGCGGACTGCAAAGAACAACATTATCCAAAGTTTTATATAAGGTACCCACGGACGGTCTCCAGGGGAGTGGACCCTTCGCGCATGTCTGAATCTTGTCGTCATGGTATTGGTGGTGGTGTAGTGGTGATAACAGTGATGGTGGCGAAGTCAAAGACACGGACCACAAACCTCCATTTCTTTTGCATGGCTTCTTTCTCGCCGCCATCGCCAGGCTCCGTCACGACTTCAATCCAAGAATTTTCTTCAGCGCTGGAGCACGGCGGAGAAGAAAACGTGCGCCGCCAGAAAAGAATGGCGGGCCTGCAACAATGACATCCCGGCGTCCTCCGCCTCCTGCAATCAAGGGCGATAAAATTGGACCTGCGGGCGCTAGTCCGCCTGCACGCGGAGCCGTCTGTGCTCGTGTAATGTGTGCTCGATGTGCTCATAATTGTGCGGGAATTGCAATGCAATTCAATAGATTCGGTAGTTCTCTCAGGCTCAAAAGATGTCATTATTAGTCACTGCGAGAATAATTCTCTATGAAACTCAATGAAATCGGTGATTTTCTTTGGTTGGAAAGATGTCATTACTGCTCACTGTGAGAATAACTGTTGGAGTATCGCAATGCAATTCAATAGATTCGGTAGTTCTTTAAGGCTCAATAGATGTAAATACTGCTCTTTGTTGGAATAATTCTCTATAAAACTCAATGAAGTCGGTAATTCTTTAAGGTTCTTTAAGGTCATTATTGCTCACTGTGCTTATAATAGTCCGGGAATTGTGGCGAAATTCAAAGATTCCCTAATTATCTAAGGCTCTAAAGATGTTATTATTTCTCACTGTGTGAATAATTGTCCGGAAATGGCATTGGAATTCAATAGATTCGGCAATTTTCTGATGTTCAAATGATGTCATTATTGCTCACTATGCTAATAATTGTCCGGAAATTAGAAAGGGATGCACTATGTGTAGTTGAACTATAACTGTAACCAATACCAGAGAAGTAGAAGTTCATTTTAAATTTTGCTAAAAACACATAGAAAATGCATTGTATTTTTTCGAAAAATTTAAAAATCAAATTCAGTATATTTTTCACGCATTTAAACAGTAGAGAGGCAATACAACTGGGTTTAACATAAAATAAGTACCCGTTTGGCCAATTTATATTTTGGTGAAAATTTGCAAATTGTCTAAATAAAGAAAATTTTGCAGCTTTAGGGCACGTTCGATTGGACAGCGAAAATTAAGCCTTCGAGGCTTGGTTTGTCCGAAACTCCAACTTGAAGCTTCGGCTTAGCCACCACTCTGAATCCTGTTGCACGTTTTAAGCCCGGTGCTCACGTAACAAGTAGTAGTAGAAGTTTTACTAGCGCTTCAGTGGTACTCTACCTATATCGCGCCGAGCTATTCCTGTGTTTAACTACAGGCTCGTGCGCCGCTAGGGCGAGGAATTTTTCTCATTTTATATTATAAAGGGGTTGTAAGAAGAACATTATCATCGTTGTTAATTTTACATATAGTATATGTAATTCACAAAGAAACGGGCATAGCCGTAGTTGACGATAGCATTTATCGTTATGGATTCATCACAGTTTGCGGTAGAGGTTACAACTCACGGAACAACTTTCGTTGCAGCTATCAGCCTAGAGCCAACTCAATTTATATCCGACTACGTAGTCGTGACTTCAGCATGAAGTCTATGAACAACGTACACTAATTCTGAAAATAGTCATTTTTTGTACTGAAAACTGCTCATAATTTGGTGCGATAGTTGAAAATTCACCATTGTTACTTGCTTTGATGTAAATATTTATGTTGCAGTAGTGTCTGAGATATTCGACAGTTTTCTATAGAGTTAAATTTTGCGCAAGCTGAAGCCGTGCCGCGGCTTCGTAAACGGATTAGTTGAGTTATTACTAGGCTGCTAGCGGCAACGAAAGTTGTTACGTGGGCACAGGGCCTTAGAGGCAAAGCGATAACGTTGTCGGTTGAAAAATTTCATTTGAAGGAGCAGTGTTCTTTTTTTTGGGGGGGGGGGGAGTCAACGCCTGACACTCAATTCAATACCTGGGCACCAGCAGAGGCTTAACTAAGGGGAGGAGGCAATGGGGGCAACTGTCCCCAGGCCCCAAGTACCCTAGGTACGCCTCTGGGCTCCAGTCGCAACTGTTGAACAAATCATCAGACTTAGAAAACATAATCTTGCAGCCTAAGCAAAAGCGCCCTTAATTAGTTGGCGTAATTCCTTTTTCATGGATTGTGAGTTTCTTTTTGTACTTAAGGACGGAAATCCCCCTGCACTAGTACCAAATTCTTATTACCTTTCTACTGTCTTAATATGGGGATGAGATGCCAACTTTGATTTGTCAACATTTTTACTAACAAACTGCAAGGTAAACAATTAGCGAATTTTATTAGCCTATACACTGCACACAATCTCCTGTTTCCGAATCCATTGGTATTGCCTGTAAGCTTCTACCTGACGGAGGCTTGCAGCCGCTGCCACTTGCACAACTAAGGCAATATTTCTTTGCGTCCAAACGCCACTTTCTCTCTTTTACGTATTCTCGTAGCATGCAGAGTTCCATTTTTTTGATCTCTCTTTGTAACTATGTAAAAATTGTAAGAGTCATGTAAATGTCGAATTTCCACAATATTTTTGGTTAGAGCCACAATTTGCGCATTTAGGACTAGATTCGTTTGATCTATGCGCCAATTTAATTGTTTTTACATATTCTCGTGGCATGCAAAGTTCCATGTATTTATCTTCTGTAGTACTTGTGCAACAGTATCCAAAGTACAGTAAATATTACTGTCAAAACCGACACCTGTTTCCCGTTTCACTGATATTACCTGCGTTTATACTCCATACCATACCTGGTATACCTATGTTCAGTGTTTGTGAGATGGATTCATGTTTTGGTAAAACGTTGTAGCTTGTCTGTCTGTCATAAAGATAACTCAAAAAGTTGTGGACCGATTTTGACGAAATTTACAGGGATTGTTAGGTATATTTGGCGAAACAGATGATCAACTTTTGGTGAAGATCCGTCCATCCGTTTATATGTTTGTCTGCCTAATTTTTTTCAATGCCATAACTCAAAATGTTATGGACGGATTTTTATGAAACTTACATGAGTTGTTTGGTATATATCACGAAGGGTAGATGACCAAATTTATATAATGATCCGTTGGTTTGTTCATTCGTTTGTCACAGTTTTAAGTTTCATGCTTGTTAGCACAATAACTCAAAAATAATGAATGGATCTTTATGAAATTAATGAGAGTTGTTACTGTTAGTAATGGTAAAAGAAATAAATGATTAAATTTTGGTGCTAATTGGTTTGTTCGTTTGTATGTTTGACTCATGTTTGTCATAGCAGCATAACTCAAAACGTTATGAACGGATCTTCAAGAAAATTGCACAAACTGTTATTACTATCACTGGGCAAAAATGATTAGATTTTGGAGTAGATACGAAGAAAATCGTGGTTTCAGAGCCAATTTGAATTTTTCGTTACCGTTGCCATGCTTGGCGAAGCAAGGTGTGCGCTCTGAAAGTGTTCTAGTATTAAAAATTATGGTACTGCATCTTCAGTCGGCGAAGATTTTTATAATTAACTGTACGTTTGCCTTTGCATTTGGAAACGGGAATACTACAACGCAATGACCTTAACATATGTACAGTGTAAATACCTTTCTACAGTGCA
Organism: Parhyale hawaiensis; assembly: GCA_001587735.2. Lineage (NCBI taxonomy): Eukaryota > Metazoa > Arthropoda > Malacostraca > Amphipoda > Hyalidae > Parhyale > Parhyale hawaiensis. Next base: position 7,571,728 of record LQNS02277100.1, read on the forward strand.
AATACGAGGAGAATCTGCCAACTTTGGTTTTTGAATATTTTTTCGAAAAAAATGCAAATTACCCAATATTAACTTGTTTTTTCAAAGCCTGTAATAGTTTCCCATTTCACTGATATTAGCTACTAGCATTTATAGTCCATACCTAGTAAAAGTTCAGTATCCGTTTGATGAATTCGTGTTTTGGTAAAAAGTTATAGCATGCTGAAAAAGTGACAATTTTCGATCGTCAGTTGGTAATTTCTTTTTTTAAGAATTATGCATTTTTTTGCATTTCTGAGCTGGACTATAAGTGTCCAGTTACCATAATACTAATACTTTTCTATTGTGAACGTATGAGGAGAATTTACCAGCTTTTTCTTTTTAAAGATATTTTCGGAAATTACTGCAACGTACCCACTTAGCAATTTTCCCAAAATCTGCAATTGCTTCAGATTTCCCTGCCATTGAAAGCATTTACAGTCCATGCCAAATCCAGTACGTATAAATTCAGTATCCGTTTGGTGAATTCATGCTTTGGTAAAAAGTAATCGCTTATTCTAACTAGAGCACTCTAAGAGCGCATATACCTCCGCCAAGTGAGCCAACGGTAGCAAAAATTCAAATTGGCTCTGAAACCATAATTTTCTTTGCATAAACTCCAAAATCTGATCATTTGTACCTTTTTATATCANTTTTTGAAGATCCGTTTATAACTTTTTGAGTTATACTGTTAACAAACGTTATGACAAATATGAGTCAAACATACAAACGAACCAACCGATCTGCACCAAAATTTGATCATTTATGTCTTTTACCATTAATGACAACTCCTATAAATTTCATAAAGATCCAGACAAACAAACAAACCAACGGATGGACATATCTTCACCAAAAGTTCATCATCTGTTTCTCCCAACATACCTAACAATCCCTGTAAATTTCATCCAAATCGGTTCATAACTTTTTGAGTTATCCTGGTGACAGACAAAGAGACAGACAGACAGACAAACATGACGAAAACATAACCTCCTTCGCGGAGGTAAAAATTACAACTTTGTATCGTCAGTGGGCGAGATCTTTTGCATTTGGAGACTTGAATAAATACCATTGCTCGACTAGAGCCTAGCACACCGCCGCCTAGCAATACAATGTTAACGATAAAGTTTAAATTGGGCCTGAAATTAGGATTTCATTGCATCATCATCATCATCAAAATTTGGTCATTTGTGCCTCTTGACAGTAGTAAGAGATTCTGTAACTTTCTTCAAGATCCGTCAGTAATTTTTTGAATTACGTTCTAATAAATATTTGACAAACATTAGTCTAAACGTACGAACGCAGGAACCGTTCGTTCATCACCAAAATTTGGTCATATGTGCTTTTAACTTTTCTAACTATTCCTACACATTTCATGATGATCCGTCAATAATTTTTCAAGTTATATTCGGACAAACATTAGTCAAACACACAAACGGATCAACCGATAGCTAATCACCTAAGAATTACTCGTTTCTTTCTTTATGCATGTCCAACAATTTCTAGAAATTTTATGAAGATATGTTCATACCTTCCTGACTTGTGTTCCTGACAAACATTTTTGACAAACATTAGTCAATCACACAAACACAGGTATCTAAAATCACCAAAATTTTATCACTTGTGTCTTTTAACATTTCAACTAATTCCTACAAATTCCATAAAGATTTGTTCATAACTTTTTGAGTTATGTCATTGACAAATATTGAGACAAATAAACAAACGGACAAATAAATCAACACAAAGTTTGGTTATTTACTCCTCGTAACAACCAAAAAACTTCAGCAATTTTTTTAGAGATCGGCCCATAACTTTTTGAGTTATTCTTCCGAGAAAACAAAAACGCTGCACAAACAAACTGTTGAACGGGTCTTTACTAAAAGTTAATAACCTGGTCCTCCTAACATACTTAACAGTCCTGTAAATTTCGTCAAGATCCGTTCATAGTTTTTTTAGTTTTCTTGGTTACAATGACAAACTAATAAAATCGTCAAAAGCATAACCATCTCGGCGGAGGTAATAATGATACCGAAGCCAGCAGTATTAGTTGATGCTAAGGGTTAGTTAAGTACCTACACGTAAGATCCTGAGTTTCAGCCTACCTCTTCCCAGTAGTGGTAGTAATAGCAGGAGGATTACTAGTTGCATAGCGCCGAGTTCTCAATGATTTTCGTTTATTTTTCTACCGGAAGGTCTCAAATTAATTAATTAAATACTAACTGAGATGAGTTATATTAGTCTCCAGTGACCAGCGCTCTACTACTGACAGGAAATAAGGCGCAGATCATCTCCAACCCCACAAGGCACGGCTGTTCGTTCAGCAACACCGTAAGGGCAACGAAACGGAAAAAAAACTAAAGAGAAAAAGACAGAAGAAAGAAACACCCTTTCTGCTGGTGCCTTCACACAAGAGCAGGTAGGAGCCCCTTGGGATGGGTCGCTTTTCCCTATTCGGTGGCCCACTTCGTTTGAGCGGAAGGGGAACTATAGAGATTCAGAACCTACTTAACTTTACAAACTAATTTCAGCAGGAACTTCGGCCAGCTGCAACGTCCCCTGCAGAGAAGACAATCGGATCATCCCCTGGAGTCCTGAGGCCCATACTGAAACTGGAACAAAAATCTGCGAAGCTGCAACATATGTATGATGCCAGTGATTGGTGCCTCCATGGTTCGGTGATTTAGGGTAAGAATTTGAAAAAAAAAAAACGACCACAGTTCACTTTAGTTTCTTATATTTCTGAACAATGATTGAATCACGAGCGTGCTGTGGACACTCACGACACTGCCGCCGTTTATTTCGGCAGTAAATTTGTTTTCTCTCTCTTTTTCTCATTGTTAACAATTGAGTTACGTACCAACAGAGCGGCCCCCTGATAAGGCAAGTGATAGCGCAAGCGCGGGACAAGGCGGAGATAACGTGACCGTCAAATGCCGCGGTCAGCAGGGGCTGACGGCAGTAAAAAAAATAACTGGTAACGGTTAGCAAAAAAAGCAGGAAGTGCTGACGATCACAAAAAAAAAACGTTGTATACCTGCTGACAGCCAGACAAGAAGTCCTGACGATCAGTAGAAAAAGACAACGATATGCTGACGACCAAGAAAGAAGTCTTAACGATCACTAAAAAAACTTAAACTGATGACTACTACCTAAACTGTCGGTATGTGTTGACGGTTGCTTACAAAATTACTGCTGACAGGCAGCGGAAATAAATTGTTACGGCTGACAATCGGTAAAAATCCAACAAATGCTAACGACAAGAAAAAAATTAGTAACATCTCGTATCAGCAAAACTGGAGAACAGCTAATCCCTCATAACAAGACTAGCACCTGCACAAGGTAAGCAAAAGCAAGCAGATACTGGCAACTAGCAGTTTAAATTTTGCACGACGTATACTTCGAGTGAGTTTAACTTTTGCACGACGTATACTTCGAGTGAGTTTATAAATTTTGCACAACGTATACTTCGAGTGAGTTTAAATTTTGCACGATGTATACTTCGAGTGAGTTTAAATTTTGCACGACATAAACCTTGAGTTTAAATTTTGCACGACGTATACTTCGAGTGAGTTTAAATTTTGCACGACGTATACTTCGAGTGAGTTTAAATTTTGCACGACGTAAACCTTGAGTTAAAATTTTGCACGACGTATAGTATCAAGCGATGCTCAAAACGTTTATAAAGTTATTGCCCAAGTCACAAGATACCGGCACTTTTCTTCTTAAAAACTGCAACGGGTCATCATTTAGGCTTTGGTGGGCAGCGGGCTTGATGCGTCTGTCGGTGACGACTATCCATTTTGGATGCACCTTTCGAGTAGCAGATATTACGGTAATAAACGAGAAACGTGACGCGGCAATTTGGGGTTAGATGTAAAATTGCCCAAAATAATACTTCGCTATTTATGCATCGGAATATATACGTGACGCTGTCCTGTATTTGACGTTATAATTAATGAAAAATTACGGAAAATGCACTGAATTCTATTGTCTATCGTACAAAACCACAGCTACTGTATATTGGGAAAAATGAAGGTAATTACAATGGAATATGTAAGCAAACCTGTCCACTGGTAGTTATCCAATAGTTATCATATAGAGGAATAGCTTATGTCAAAGTTTGTGGAAAACTGTTACATAATTTTGATAATTGTAAAAAATAATTAGGGTAAGAAAATTAACGCGTTCTTCAAACAGGTGGAAAAATAATGCAATAATACTCACACGAAAAAATAAAACTGAATATAGGAAATAAAGAAACAACAAGCTAAGAATTAAACTTGTATGTAATGAAGAAAAATTGGGTTCGCTCACAATGTTTCGACAATAATCAGGATTAAATCAATGATAATAATAATAAAAATAACTAAAAAATAAGATACTAAAATATCAATATAAGCCAGGAGAGCTTCGCAATCACGAATACTACATAGGGGAACCGGAGGCAACTGTTGCCATACAGTGATGGCTATTGCCACACAGTGATGACTGTTGTCATATTGTATTGGCTTCAACAATACAATATCATCCGTTGCCATACAGCGATAGATGTTGCCATACAGTAATAGTAGTTGCCATGACCAGCAAGAGTGCTATAGAAAAAGATTTCCGTTACAACAGCAGAGGCTAACAGCTGTCAGCGCTGTGTGGCAACAGACAACTTCTCTGACACTTGCGGCACCAATGTGATACTTTGATGTGTGGCAGCATGTTACGGTGACAGTCTCACTTCCAGAATAGGCAACACCGTGGCAACAGCTTCACCACCGCCACATGACAACAGTCTAACAAACGATAGACGGCAATTGCGAGGCAAAATTTTCACCACCATATGGCAACACTGCGGCATGAGTCACCATCACGTGGCAACACCCTGACAAACGACAGACGGCAACAATACCTACGACAAAATTTCTGCCACCGCTACATAGTAACACTGCGGCAAGAAGCTCACCCCCATATGGCAACACTGCGGCAACAAGCTCACCACCACATGGCAACACTTCGGCACCATAGGCAATAATCAAACACAAAACGGTGGTCACACACAAGCAAGCATTAAATAAAGTTTTTGTTAAGCAATTATGTACACACTCCGCTTCTGTTTCACTTATTTTTCGTCTTTCGTTCATGTACAAAGTAACACAACACCTAGGTAATTAAAAGAGGGCAGCGGACAGGCATAGCCCACATGTACAAAACACAAAAGATGGGTGAATGAATTAATTACAATATGGAGTTGACCGAGAATTCCGTTTGATTGTTATCCAGTGGCTTAAAAACTCATGCGCCCATGGAATAGCATTGTGGAAATAACCCCAATTGAGCACTAGTCTGATGTAAGGTTAACCCTTTACCGGGCAAGTGACCATATATGATCCCTCCCATAATGCTATTCATATGAAAACGTTTCTCAGCCGCCCGGTAAAGGGTTAACCGATTACCTACACTACAGTGACCACATGGCGACGGCAGTCAGGAATTTGCTAAAGTGATTTCAAGAGATATTCGTAGGAGCACGTGTCTCTTGTCAAACCTAGCAGTTTATAATAGGATTAGTAATGCTTCAGTAGCTTGGCACACCCTGCTAATTCCACAAACGCTCTAGCGTTCACAAGACGTACTTTCATTGCTTCGGTGGAGCACAACATTTTTATAAATGAATTTACCTTTCTCGTAGGAACAGTATTATTGAATTAATTTACCTTTCTCGTAGGAACAGTATTACCTGACAGGTTGTACAGTGACTACGCTGGGAAAAGAAGGATTAACATTTCAACCAAAAAAATGTAGCAATTACAAGACTGTACCCATTGTTAAAGGAGTACTGTTACCTATACTAGGTAGGTATCGAGGTCAATGTATTAACGGGTTAGAGCAATAGTCGTAGAAGCTCCCAACCATTTAAACACAAAAATCGGTAGATATTTAATTAGTTCAGTCAAAGACTGATTTAACTTGGATCGTTTTTTCATGTACAATTTTTCAAAGGTTGGGATGTCAACGTGTCAATGGAGATACTACGGCGAGGTTTCCGATGATTTTATTCCTTTTTCAGCTATTTCGTTTTTTCTGCAGCAAAACCGATCGAACTACTGGCCTAGTTCGCCGGCTGAACTCCATCTAACCACCGGGAATTTTTTTCGTGCGGAAAATGGAAGAGCAAGAAGCATGAAAAAAAAAATAAATAAATAATAAAATTAAAGAGTTGATGCACTTCAACCAGACGACACTAAAGTTAAAACTAATAAAAATAAACTAGCGATGCACTCACGAAAGCGCAGACCTCCGCACAACTACACAATGCTAAACGACAGGATGGCAGAAAAACAGACAAACGGACCGACGGTTTATCGCCAAAATTTAATCCTTCTTGGTTCCTCGGCACATTCCTGTAAATTTTTTGGAGATCCGTCCATAATTTTTGACTCATGTCGATAACTGACACCCACGAGCCCTAACACAACATGACTTCCTACGTAAGGAATATATATATAATTTGAGTAGGAGACAATCAAGTATAACCATGTTACTAACCCTTCAATGCACGGTTCAATCCATGAATACACAAAGTAAACCTATTTTCCCGAAACTGTAAATCCATTAACCGTTTACCGAGCAGATGACCATATATGGTCACTTCTATAATGCTATTCCTACGTACAGGGTTAGCATTGTCCAAAAGACCGGATAGCACTGGGCACCGCAGGACTGTCTACTACAAGACTGGTGACGCTTGAATATGGCAAGGATCACGCCCTGGAAATTGGCTTTATCCACTTCAGAAACTGGACACCCACGGAGTCATCAGGCTCATAAAATGCTAACTTTATTACATACAGAATCATAGTAAAAAGTAACATCATTGAGTGGTTGACTGACCCGAAATTCGTAACCAGGTTTGGATATCGGTACCTATGAAAAAAAGTAGAGGCTTAGCAAAGATGAGTGAGAGTTCTCGGCATCTGGAAAGAACTAGTGCTTTTTTCAGAAGGTTGCAGCATTTCCACTTTCAAATACTGACCATCTAAACATGCAGTCTTGGGGTGTAAGGTAATATTCATTCACGGCGTTAAACTATCGTGTTGAAAATAGGTAGTCCCAATTGCCACGACCGAGTTCTCTCTAGGGTTACAGCAGACAAATACATTGGTATAAACTTACAAATAAGTCTGCTTTAATAAATCATCCTTTCTCAATTGTAAAATTGAGATTCAGGGCTTTTCAGAAAAAAACTACTGGGGCTTGAGCCCAAGTAGCTACGCCCTAACTCTGCTCAGTTCATAGCATAGCGTTCGCAAATGTCAGCATAAGATACGCAATTTATTACGCACCACAAAACTAAATACAGAAAACAAAAATTCACAGAAGTTACTAAATCAAAAGCGTCCACACAGGTCTCGTGAGAGTGAAGTTTATCACTTCATACGTACACAGGTTGCGCAAGGACAGTCTTCTTATTTTACAGGCTTAGAAAAAGGATATATCTTTATAAAAAGAATATATCTTTATACATCAAGTTGGTATTAGAGGTAATACCAATGCCTTAAACGAGTCACCTTTACGAATCTGCCATGAGGAAGTAAGCGGCAACTATTATGTGAACAAAGTATCACCCTGGCAAGTAGTAGTAGAAGACTACTAGTATAGCAATACTAAGTCATCCAGGAAAAGTTCGTCAACAAATCACTTCTATACAGTAGCTATGAAGAAGTACAACAAAAATAACCCATGTATGGTGTGTCAATGAGTCACTTTTTTTATATTGGCATTGGCTGTGGATGAGCAAACAGCCACCTACTGTTTGCTGGTAAATTACAACGAAGAAGTAAACAACTAACGTTATTTAAAAAAAAAACAAAAAAACTCAGGTAAAGCTTGTCAACGACACACATCTGTAAATTTGCGAAGAGGAAGTAAATAACTAATGTAAAGCACAGAAAATCGCCTAGTTAAAGTTTCTCATAGACTCAAATTCGTAGATCTGCCACGAAGCAAACTGCTGATGATAATGACAAAATTGTCCCCAAAAACCAGCACAACCTCATCAGCAGTAATAAAATAAAGGACTTCAGGAGGAGTTTGCTTTTATGAATTTAAGCAACTGGCAATTTGCTCGCTCGTACTCATTATTATTATTTTTTTTTGAAAAATGAACTTCTGGAAAGGCAAATTTTTACGATGGTAAACTTTGGTAAGGAAAAGTTAATATTAGCAGAGCGAATTTTGGTTACGACCTGTGTTTTTTTTTTCGGAAAAGAGAATTTCTTAAAAATCTTATAATGTACCTTAGTGATGAATTTTGAAAAATTCGACACTATAAAGCGAAGACATTACAGGCCAAGCTTGCACATAAGTTTATTTACACACACAAGTGAAGAATCCACTCACCGCCCCCATCTTAACGTAGGGATCGTGAGTGTACGAACAACCTTCTAAGTCAATAAAAATACGAATAATAACGAAATTTCTATAAGGACATAAAAAATCCAAAAGCACACGGGATACAGAAATAAACAACTGTAGAAATTGAGTAGAGATTTCCAGAGATCAGAGTTCGCTATAGTCGGGTTCACATATCGTTTCTTGGTCCCTGTACGTAGTGTCAAGGGTTCGAACGCATTGTTACGTTCATGCAAGCAAATCTATTTACAAAAAAAAGCTGAACAAATGATAGCTGTCATTTTAGTAGGATTCCAACTCAACTGACAGACTACACAAGTTTGAAAACCGGTATCGCTGTAACCCTATTCGCACACGGTGATATAGTTTCGCTGAATGAGTATTTTATTCCTGCAGCAATAATAACATATCTAGCGAGACAGCGCAGACCAGTACTGATAGGGTTACATTTCTAGTGACCAAAAACTAACAGAATTACAGACTTTCATGTTGTTTAGGAACAAGATTTCGGACCCTATGTACTCCGAGCGAGGAACAAGAGACGACAGTGTGAACGCGGGTTAAAAAGTCTTTTTGTCACACACCTGCAGTGAGATCTCGAGTTTCATTTTCATAGACGAGAATTCTTGAAATTTAAGGGCCACTAGCACAAATGCAGGGAGAAACTTACTTCGTTACGGCACTTGTCAAATTAGGCACCCCTAAGCTCTGTAGGCCAACTGCTTGTTGTATTCCATGCAGTTGTGCAAGGAAAGGAAATAAGCATGAAAACGCCGGCATCATGGATACGAACCGGAAAAAAATATTCTCCAGCATCGATAGACACAACGCGTGTAGCTACCACGAAACAAGGTAACGAGATATACACAGGTGGTTCAAAAAATGAAAATAAAACTCATTTTGGATAACTAACAAATCAACAACCGGTATGCACAATGACACCATAACCATTCAACTAACGAGCACCAGCTGTAATGAGTTCTTTACTTCAATAACAGTCGTTGCGGAGAGTCAAAGAGTACGTAAACGCAGGTAGCCTAACTTGGGTAGCGGAGGGGGCTATCTTCCGTAGTATGGGTACGCACAACGTGGGTTCCGTACACATGGGTAACTAAATGCATACACACGCCGTCCCATACAAACAAGAACCATTCAGTATATTAATTAGACAGCTGTAGAGCTACACCGTATTAACTCAACCAACAATCATCAGCTGTTTAGAATTAACTTTGTTTCGTAGAATTTGGAGAGAAAACAATAGCAGCTGCTTTTTGTGGCATCAACATGAAGAACGCGTATCAAAAAATAAATACATACTGATACACGTGGGTCACAAGGAAAAGACATAATACATGCTCTAAATCGAGGAGTGGTAAATATCAAGTACCTCGAGGTGTAGTAGTAGTAGCTAGTAGAAATTTAACTAGCGCTTCAGTGGCACAATGCCTATATCGCGTCGAACTTTTCCTGTGTTTAACCGCAGGCTCGTGCGCCGCTAGGGCGCGAAGTACGTATCATTTTATATTAAAAGAAATATTAAGGAGGGAATTGTTATTAATTTTACATATAGTATATGTACTTCGAATAGAAAAGGGCAGAGTCGTAGTTGTCGGTAGTATATATCGTGATGGATTCATCACAGTTTGTGATAAGAGCTCCAGTCTGATAAGAAAAGTCTCAAGGGGATTTCTGTTAAATCAGCCGCAAGATCCCTCAGAAAGCATTCCTCGGAGGATGGAATCAGCATAAAGACCATACAGGTCCGGACAACAGTCCCTCCGCTCGTTGGAGAGGGTGGGACACTCGGCCATCAGATGCAAGACGGTGGGAGGTACGGCAGTTGTCGCAATAGGGTTGCGGATGCCTCATCCGCAAATAGTCGTGAGTGAGTCTCGTGTGCCCAATACGCAGGCGGCACAGTACGACGTCCATCGCTATTTGACGAGTGCCACTATCGGACGGTTTCTTCGATTGTTCGTAAATTATTATTTCTCTGCGTCAGCCACTGGGATTGCTATAACTCGCGACGTTTCGCTTATGGGTGATGAATCATGTACCTCAGGATCGTTAAAATCAAGCAGCTATCTGAGGATCGTGAAAATCAAGTAACTTAGAATCATGAAAATAAAGTACCTCACGATTCTGATAATGAAGTACAAACCGCGATCGTATGACATCAAAATTTCGACAGTCTGCTACTATGAAAACTCAAACGAAAATACTGTTTATAAACAGCACAAGCCTTACAGAAATTTTCAACTAGATTCACTACCGCCAGTGTGCAGGATGGAAACGAATAGCTATAAATCCACATATTGCATAGCTATAATAAGCAATCCACATGTTAGCTGCTGTAAACAAAAAGGAATCCCAACGGCATACGAAATTGATATGCTGCATACAGAAAGATCTCCACATGGCACTTTATTTATTTGACAGAAAGTCACGACGTTTGGTAAACTTTTATTTTTGAAAAGGAGTAGTTGAACAAAACATATGAAGTAAAGCTCAGTTAGTTGAATGAATAAGATACGATAATGATTTTTCAAAAGCGTAGGCCTACCAATGATTAGTAGGAGTTACTTTTGACAAGCCTCAGTGACGTTATCCCGAAACAAACTTCTCAACCGGGTGAGTCTCTCAGTAATTTTGGAAATTGGACCAGAGCTTCACTTCCTATTCATCGCATTTTTCCCCAGAAGTGTAACAAAAAAGGTAGGGATGTCAATTTCAAAAGACACGTTCCAAACCCAATTGCTATGCAAAGCTGGAAAGAATGTGATTTCACTTTCCTGCAATAACCCGTTCCTAGAATTGTCTACAATTGGGAAATGAGGGTGACTTTTTATCGGCATTGAAGTTCTGGGCGGACTTTGCACGCAAGGGGGGGGGGGAGAGGAAGGGTGGAAATGAACAAATGAAATCTGTGATTTCCAAAGTAGGGCGCATGTTCCACAGGTAGCCTAAGGGTAAGGTCAACTGGTCCGCACACCCAAACTGGGAAACCCACACGCACCGCTTCGTGCAGCAATTATACGCCAACTGGCCCCAGAGGAGTAAGTACGGTGTTTGACAAGAAAACTGCACGGCCATTGCAACGTTCATATCAGCATCCACTTTGTGCTTAAAGGTTGAGTCAACTTGACCGTCCACACCAACTGGGTAGCCTGCAGGCACCGGTTCGTGCTGCGGATGTACGCAAACTGGCCCCAGACGAGTGAATGGCAGCAGTCGACCACACATTGCCAACAACTTTGGTGCCAGCGACGAAAGATTCTTATTTCGACGACTCGCGACCCATCCCCCTCATGACCGACCATCCCCATTTTTGGTTAGGGTCAGACTTTTTTTTCCAAGTTTTGTACTAGTTTTCCTAGCTTAAAAAAAAATGGAAGCCAACCGCGCACAAAATGACTGTAACCAGGATTTTTTTAAAATAACTAAGACGCACAGTTAATGCACCTGCGCTCACAGTTAATGCATCTACATGCACAGTTAATGCACCTGCGCTGACAGTTAATGCACCTACACACACAGTTAATGCACCTACACGCACAATTAATGCAGCTGCGTGCAGTTAATGCACCTACACGCACAGTTAATACACCTGCGCGCTGGTGCACAGCTAATGCACCAGCGCTCAGTTAATGCACCTGATCTAGCATTTGATGCACCCGCATGCGCAGTCAACGCACATATACTCAGCCACTGCACCTCTACGCACAATCAATGCACATGCGCGCAAAGTAAATGCACCTCTATGCGCAGTTAATGCACATTGATGCATTATATAATTTCTGATAACATATGAGTAAAAAAAAGAAAAGAGTATCTGTACAAGAGAATTACCGTATCTGTACAAAATTCCAAAGAACACATGAAAAATTACAGAAAGACACAGAAGGAAAATTACGGATGCAATCAGACTGATCGCTCAATACCAAAAGTAAGAGATTTAGCTGTAAGCAATAAATTATAAACACTTACGGCAAGACAACAGAAGCAGTAACATCAGCAGCAGAATAGGCCCAAGGGAGCAAACTGCAATGCAGGCAGCATTCTAGTCAAAATTAGCTCGCTAATAAATAAGGCGATGTGTGTAGAAAGAGCTCAACATGCCGTCCATGGTAAGCCCTGACTCGTGTACGTAATACGCACTTCCATCAGTCTCGAACCTAATCCCCTACCTACATAAAGGATATTACATGTCTATTGTACAGAATAATCGCACTTCCATTAGCCTCGGACCTAAGCTCTTATCTATACCAAGTGCGGATATTAGTCGTCTGTTGTACAAGATGATCGTACTTTCATTAGTCTCGAATCTAAGCCCTTATCTTCACAGAGAGTACGGATATTAGCCGTCTGTTGTAGAGAATGATCGCACTTCCATTACTCTCGAACCTTAACCCCTATTATGATATTGGTATTGTACTGCTATTTCCGAATGTAAGACGATCAATAGCGATCTAAGATGATTTACTCTGCTTACAGCCGGAACCACAACGTTGTGCTCAGGCGGCAAGAGATGAAGGACGAAAAGAGAAGAAGACAGAAGTGCCCATGCGGACGTTCCCCTTCGAGGCCATCCGCACAGGCGACGGTAAGATCCCCCAGAGAAAAGTGTCACCTCGATCGGCGGCACACCTCGCGGAACAGAAAGGAAAATATAGAGAGCTTACCTAACTTAACAAAACTAACCTCGTCAGCAGGAACTGCGGTAAGCTGCAACATTCCCCTGCGGAGAAGGCACTAGGGACCCTTGGGGTTGTGAGGCCCATATATATTGTGGCAGGGAAAGGGCCCGTCAAAACATACCCCTGAGGGCACCTCAACCCCTCTCAAGACTGAGAGTGGAAATAAACAGTCTGTCTAAATTCCAAATGCCAAGAGTAGAGACAAAGTCGTAGTAACAGTTTACGCAAAAAACTTGGATGACCTGTTTGGCGCTTTCTACATCCAATGCAGTAAATAATAGACTGTAACAAGATCCAGGGTCACATAACGCGGCACGAATGCAAGGCACTGTTACGCTACTGCTGGCAAGAAGTGGTAGTAAAAACAAACATAGTAGTATCGGTGACGGAGGGCATTAACAGCAAGCAATTAACATCTATAGATAGGAGGGAGCCAGGAGCCTCTTCCGTTGAAGCTCAAGAGTCTCGTATGGCTGTCAGCCAGTCGTCCTATGCACCAATCATAAATCACTAAAGAGTCTCTTATGGCTGCAGCCACTCGCATATGCACCGATCGCATATCAGTAACTCGGTTTATCTGCTGCTCAAGAGTCACTTCCACCAATAAGATTCATGAACGCGTCTCAGCCGCAAAAGATCGGGTTGACTCGCAGGCGAATCTGTGAATGGGCCGCAGGGCTCCTCCTTCTCTATTGAAGCTCCTTGACAGCAAGGATGACATTGAACAGTTACTCAAGTCTCGTAAAAAATTCAACTTCTTTATGTTTCTATGAATGAAGTAGTTTCAACTTCCATTTCCCTTCAACGACGATCAACCAGAGGTAGAAATAATAGATCTTCAGTATATCCATAGAGATGTGGAACCCATGCACGAGGGTGTTTCCTCAGATGATCAACGAGCATGGGAACAGTAAGTCGGGGAAAAAGTGAAAATGAAATTGAATCGAAAAATATAATAGGTAAGTGCTGCACGCAAGTCAAATTCAATAAAACACTGAAATTGTCGAAGCCAAGAGCATGCATTATCATCATTATTATATTGAGTAATTTAAGCCTCCGTCTCCACAACAATAGCGATCTAACAGAGGAAGAAGGAAGGGACATACAGTATAATAATAGATTATGGGGAACCCATGCACGGAGGTGTTCCCACACAGGATCAACGCGCATGGGAACAGCAAGTCAGGAAAGAAGAGGAAGATCAGAATAAAGCATGCATGAACAAGTAGGAGTATGACAACAGGAAGAAAGCAAAGTGGGCACGAAAGACAGACGTCCCGAAGGCCTAGCTAATGGCTGAGGTAATCTACAGGAGCTTTCTGGGATTGCCGGGCCCTATAAAAATGGGATGGGCGAACTTTATTATTATTACATTGAGTAGTTTAAGTCTCCGTCTCCACAGCAAAGGTGATCTAGGATGGGCGAACTTAACTAACCTAACCTTATGGCCTGTTGCCCATGCTATGCCCCTGCCTCACGAGATAGGCTGCCCAGCACTGAGCCGGAATAGACACATCCGGCAGCAGAATGCGGACACACGGCAGAGAACCCACACTGTACCCTACACAGCAGGGGTTCCCAAACTACGGGGCATGGTACCCCTAGGGTGCGAGAGGACCTCTGCAGGGGTGCGAAACACTCTTGTTTCTCAGTCATCCACAAATTAATTTAAATGTGTGGCACAAAAGTTAGTATAAATTTCATTTGCCATCATCACATGGATACCTAATTTTGTAGGGGGTGCGAAAACATGTAAAAAGTGCTCCAGGGGTGCCAGGCATGGCAACGTTTGGGAACCACAGCCATACAGCCTCGCATACAGTTAAAAAGGATGAGCTGCAGCAGCCAGTTGCTTCCAATGTACGCATCCAACAATTTATTTGTGCTATTTATGTAAGATTTGGGCCTCCCTAGGCGAGGGAAGGTGCGTCGTAGGACAGGAACGGAGCTACAGCACGGCAAGAGAAACCTGGAAACACCTCCACAGGCGTGTTCCCATACCAGGACATTGTGTAGTACAGTCAGTCCGGAAAGAAGAGGAAGAACAAAATAATGTAGTATTAGTGGGAGTATGAAAATGGAGGGAAACGAAGGGGACGTCACAACCAATGACAGAACTACTCTTATGCTCGTAAAAATTAGGAGGTGAAGGGCGGTAAAAGAAGTAAAGTTTTTTACGTTGATCATTATTATTATCATCATCACTATTACATGAAGTTTCACCACCACTGGTACTTAAAAAGCATATCAATACAAGTTTTGTTTCACGCTGATGAGAAAATGATAGCCTGAGTCGAGACGCTACACGGAAAACTAGAAAAGTTACCTACCAGACCCTTGAACTTTCCCTAAAGCTTTCGCGTCAGACAAAGGCCAAGCGTTAGTTTTTCTTATTATATATAACCGTTTAAGCCCCTAAGCCACTGCAATGGGGAAGAAGTGTTGGCAGTTTGTATTCCAGTTTTGCGCTTTCCTACGGAGCGCTAGTGATTGCTGTGATACCAGATGAGGCAATAATATCATTGATATTATTCTTCTGAAGCGTTTAAACCCCGGCTTAATCAAAAAAGGCGATCTAGCATAGGAAGAAATAATGTACGGTATATATACATACAGTATGTGGGCAGAAACGTGGAACCCATGCACGAGGGTGTTACCACAACGTAGAGGAAGAAGTCGACCAGAATCATCAGTATTCACAAAAAGGAGGAAGCAACACAGAAGACGTAGGGTGCGAAACACAACCCAGGCACGAGAAGTACCACTACAGATGGAAGCTGAACTGATTTTCTAAGAATGTGAACGTAAGGGACATATACCAAGTAGGTTAAGAAAAATGAGGAGCCCATCTTCGGAGTACTTCCTGGTATAGACTGAGACCCTGGAGGGTTAATACAATCCAGTTAGTGAACCCTGGGGCACGGTGCGGGTGTTAAGACTTTACCACTTGGACTAAGGTGTCCGTTAAATAAAAGAGCGGAAAATTTCGAAATATTGAGTAGTTTGAGCCTCGGTTTCCACAACAATGGCGGTCTAGCAGAGGAAGAGGTAAGGGACATATAGTATGACAATAGATCAAAATAACATTAATTGCATGTGTCCGTCAAATAAGGAGAAAGGAGTAGACAACAGATAACACTACACGCTCGTGTTCATTTTCTCATTGTATTTCTATAAGAGAAGGAGTCCCTGTAGAGAGTTACTTACAATAGGCTGGGAAACGTAAACTTAAAGCCCCCTTGGACAAGACGTGGCACAACAAAAAAGTCAGGTAATTTATCAAAAACCATTAAATAAATAAATACATAAATGGGAAGCCCAAGCAGCTAATAGCGGAAGAAAACAAAAGTCGAGAAAGAATATAAGAAAGACCGTTAGTGGAAGTAGAAAAAAGAAAGGACGCAATGTGGACGTACCTACAGAGTAAAGATGATCAGGACAGCAAGCACGAATAAGCACCAATAAATTTCATTCGGGCACACTGTTAAGAAAAGCCACCAACGTTATTACTAAACCATTCGACTTTCGTGTTTTAAGCAATTTAAATACATTCAACTTAATATCTTCTATTTAGTTTCCTAGTTACTAAATCAGAAAACATTTCAGATACGTCAGCTTTCAATGCAAAGCATAATATAGTACATATTTTCCTGGATTATATAAAATACAGTAATTCTTTTTCTTGCACGTCAAATAACCAATTAGCTATCTTCTAGATACCTGCAAGTTAATTTTTACATATCTTCACAACAATTTACATCTGCAGCAGCTAAGTATACCGTCCCTATTAACATATGACTCAAGAACATGGCAAGGCACAATCGCAAACGATATAATTTTTTTTTCCAATGACACGGCATGAAGGCAGTCCAGCCACCAACAGGCTAGGCCTGACAGGCCAGCGGGAAGCATCAACCTGACAATAAGCTGGTGACAAGCGCGAGTTACCGCCAGTCACGTATAACACGAGCTTCAGAGAAGACTCTTTTGCCTCCAACTGAAGATACAAGGCTTGCGAAGACTTGGTGTTCTGCAGTATTACCTACCTCAGCAACCATTGCTGCTGTGAACATGACTCCCCAGACTATAAAGCCCATCTTACACGTATGTAATGCAAGAGGTGCTGATACCCGTGCTTGCGACGTCTCTCCTCTCGTTTTCGCGTCGGCGGCCGCACCATAGCACTTGCCTCCAACATTACAGTAACTGCGCTTACGTTGATGTAAAAGTGAAGCGCCAATAGGGCGGCCGCCGACACAAAGGTGGGTAGAATAAAGTGGAGAGACGTGTCGCAAGCACGGGCATCAGCAGCTGAAGCACAATATGTAATATGGGCCAAACTGCATAGCTGCGGTCTTGCACATTAACAGCAGAGGACACCATACATTCTGCAAACAGGACTTCCAAGACAGCAACTGAAGAGAGGTAGCTCTTCAAATTCAGATGTTGAAGGCTGGCCACGATGAGAGCGGAAATGTCGTAGAGAAACCAGACTGGATGGGCACAGGGTTCTAGGGCAGCCCGAGGGAGGCCATACAAGCGGTGGTGAAAGAAATGAATCACAAGAGAGGCCCTCCACAACACAAGCAACAATGGAAACAAAAGAGCTACAGACGAGTGGGCAAAATCACCTCCAGCAAATGAACAAATTATATATATAGATACAAACATACAGGAATCCCGTTTTCTGATGCGATGATACGAAGGATTGACCGTGGCGGCCCGACGCTCATTACAAGAGAAACCGAGAACCAAGAATCAGGGGTGCTCTCACACAAAAGTATTTCAAGTAAAGATCGTCAAAATGCAGCCAACTGAACTACAGCTATCTGAAAAAAGGTACGGGGCATTATGCTGCATGGCACCAACGACAGAACCAAAGTTACGACTGAATTCAAACGCCTGCCGCAGCAACTGCGGCCATCGCCAACACCGAGAACTTCTAGGGTTATATCCACAACAGCCTTTGGGTAGAAGGGAACAGTCAACCTTTGTCTGAAACAAGACGTAAACAAACCAATATATACTCCAACTTTGTACCAACAAGTTTATTCTTAGTAAGACCAGTACTTATATTTTGGAGCTATCCACAAGTTACGGTGAGCAAAAACAAGCACTGGATTCTCTTCTCTGTCAACAATTTGATGCAAAAACTAAACTAGTAGCTACTCCAATTCAGTATCGAGAATTTGCTGTAGGCAAGCCAGTCCTTAAATTTCGCATGAATACACTGTTGGCAAAACCAATACTCGAATTTTGCATCGATAAGTACTTATATACACCAAGACGACACAGCATTTCACAAATTGGCAAAACATACTGCATAACCTATTCAATTCGAGACAACTCAATAACGCTGCTAGAATTCTTTCCGTATCAACAGCGTAAATAAATTACTACACCACCTTTTTCGGCACAGAGAGTATGAATAACTAGGGAATACTATTCTTTCCGCACAGACAGCATAACTTAGAATGTCAACATAGGGAAACTTTCTCCACAGACTATCAAATAGCATCAATAACAACCTTACGACGCCACACCGACAGTAGGTACAAATTATTTCACCATCATTAATTTGCTCCGCACTGACAATATCAATAACTATGAACCTACCAATTATAGAAGACACTGCAAGAAAGCCCTACCAGCGTTCCAGATCCCTATACTGTGTTGACAGAGTCACACACGGATCACGTGAAGCATCCACCCTACAGAGGGATATCCGAAGCAACTACAAGCGAAGGCAGTAGGAATACCTAATAATTTTAAATATTTCTTTCTCACAAAAATATCACTAAGCGCCTCTTTAGGACAGCCAAGTTCAACTCATCTTCTGCCAGCTACTTCAGTTAAAGTGCCCTTGACTTGCCCACTTCTATCGAGATAAGCCACTCTGATTTAGTTTAAATTTGACTTGTCCAGAACTGCAATGCCAAGCATCCGCTTCAACACAGTGGATTTAGTTACAGGCATAAATGATTAACGGCACACGACTATAATTCGATTCAACGTCGCATATCGAGCGCTCAGAAGCAAAGTTCCAGACAAGTTCTGACACGGACTGGGCCTGATTTCATCGATGAACATGGGAGAATCAGAAGGCCTTTACTGAGGTCAGAGGGCACGACCAGCACAAACCAGTTTTACCTCTATGCAACAACACGGTTGGGAGGGATAACTTGACAAAGTACGGTAACCCTGTAAATTTCAACAAAATATCATAGTGATTCTTACGAGGGTTATCGCATTTGTGCGAGTAGACCTCCAGTTCATTCATCCTACAAGGCGTGACAACTGAGTTAACTCAGGCATGATTGCCAGCACCAGCAATAACACTAAGGGGAGGTTCCAAAGCAAAGGAAGGAAAGAGAAACCAGCAAGCTTGGAGCTTCAGGTAACGGTTTAGTGCCAAGAACTGGCCAAGCTCTTAGAAAAACTGCGGCGGCGGAGGCGGCAGCAGCAGTAGTATCGCAATGTAAATAAATACTTGGAGCGCCCTATAACCAGAGAGCTACTACCGAGTAGCACTATCCATACACCATGTTCCCCCTACTCAGGAGTGTCAGTAAATAATGACATAGCTACGGTTTACCACTTGAAAGAGGTGTGCGCGAGATATTGTCTGCAAGGGTCAACTATAAAGCACATTTTCACATCGGGATGGTGAATGTAAGACGCATATTTCACAAAGGAGGTGCAAGTTCGATGCACGTTTCTATGGGGAGTGAATGTTCAAAGCACAAATTACACTATAAAAGTGAATAAGTGCACGTTTCAGGAAGAGGATCGTGAATGTGAGATGAATTTCTTTACAAAGGAAGGTGAAAGTTATCGGGACGTTTCTAATGGAGGAAGTGGCTTCTAAAAGCGGGTTTCACAAAAGTGGATTGAGTGATAGCACACCCAAGGTTAGAAGAAGAATGGCAGTGGATGTAGACGTCTACTAGACGTAACGAAACGGACGTCGGTGGAACGTTAACAGCACTGAGACCTTAAGTGACGTCGGCAAGACATCACCAGGATAGCAGACAGTAACGAAACAGACGTCAGTGGAACGTTAACAGCACTGGTACTATAGCTGACGTCACCACGACGACGTCGTCAGAACTGCAACCAGGCGCACCTCGAACAGACAAATAAATCATCAGACGGAGGACAACTTCAGGGGTAGGAAATAAAGTACATCAGTAGTAAAATACAATCGCTCTGGGAGGGCACCGACAGTATGGCTGTACATCACAGTTGCGACAAGTGCTCATGTATGAAGGGAACAAACGGCAGAGTCATCTAACAGCCAGAAATATCAGTGGGAGGGTGTTAGATGAGTCAGTCGTTTTCGTCTTCATTTCACCTGTAACTGCATCGAGGGGCTGAGGTTGCGATCGAAACGGCCACGGCTGGGACACGAGACTGCGTCTTGAACTGTCTACCCTAGCAACATTGTTGGCTGCCCCAGAACCCTAAATTATAATACAGCTCGGGTGCGGCAAATAAAGTTGCTAGGGTACCTACCGTCTCATCAACTGCAATAATTTCCTGCTTCAGCGTGCGCAGCACGCAATGTGCTATTGTTCTCTGCCATGGAGTCTGCACGGCACGGCGTGCATTCGCTCGCTGTCACACGGCCTGTGCAAGTAAAATTTTACCACTTCAGAAACTGCGTACGGTAGGTAAAAAGTTCGTTGCCCAACTACGTGCGCACACTATATCTTACTGCTGCAGCAGCTGCAACACAGGCCTTACAGGCAGCAAAGTACTGCAGCACGCGCTGCGTTTGTCAAGTATGCTGCCAATGAATGAGACGGCAAAGCACAACCGCACGTGGCAACAACCCACAACCCCAGCAGCAGTCACAGGTGAGAGACAATAGCACTGGAGCGGCAAGTGCAGCACAGAGTCACCGCAGCACAATACTAAGGGCAGCACCGATGGCACACACACACACAAGCTACTACTTGTCCTGGAAGATGTACAGATTGTTGGTAGCTGCGACGGCTATGACGTTCTCCGAGGGGTGCCACGCAGTGTGTAAGATCTTCTTGCCAAAGTCCAAACAGTCAACGTTGATTTCATCCTTCTTTCTTTTGCTCCCACCACCGCCAATCTGCAAGCGTGCATAGAGGTAGCTAAGGGTTAAGTCAACTTCACCGCACACTGCTGAGAGATACTCCGCATGCACTGGTTTGGTTCGTGCTGCTGATAACGTAGTTGCTGTTGTTCACATTATATTGAATAGTTAAGCCTCCGTTTCCACAACAACGGCAACTTAACAGAGGAATGAGTGAGGGACATAGCTATAGTTTGTAGATAGTAACGTGAAACCCAAGCACAGAGGCGTTCCCACACAGGATCAACACGCATGGGAACAGAAAGCCGGGAAAAAAGAGGAAGAACAGACGAGAGTAATATCAGAAGGAGTATGAAATCGGAAGGAATCAAAGTGGGCACGAAATACAGACGCTCCGAAGGCCTAGTTAATGGTTAAGGTAACCTACAGGGTCCCCCAGAGGGGAGAGGGGCGCTGCTGCCCATAACAGAGGATGGGCGAACCTAAACTAACCTAACCCTATGCCCCTGAGGGGTGCCGTTGTTCACACTAAATTTCGTTTCGTAGCTTAATCCCAACAACAACAACAGCAACTACTACTACTCGTCACTAACGATTCGCACTCACAGCAAACATGCATAGGTAGTGTGGGTCATAACAGGCATGAGTTGCCACTGAAAATGCAGTTAACAGTGTTTCTTCCTAGCTGTACCTGGCCCAATGAACTAAAAAAAAAAAGAACAGGAGACGTACTAGCTAATAAAAAAAACCTGATTAACTGTTACGCCACAAAAGTCAATTACCCAGACGGCCTTATTTGTATATCTTATACAAGGTGAATTTATATATTTACACAATCAAAAAGCTACGATATGATAAAGTCCAAGATTCGAAGCATCGACGCTCAGAGAATTTTAGAAAGAAGTTAATGCGCAGCCACTTACCTAGGGCTGCGCAGTAAGAAAACAGGTCTAACTGGGACTAAAGCAATTAGAGTTACCCAACTCTAAATCCTTGCACCCAAAAATCTCCGACTCAGACTACTAATCGGCATAACTGGCTGTCAGGAAGCGTGAAACGACTGGTCTTATTTCGACTGTGTCTCTTGGGACCAGTGGATATCTGACTCAGACTTCATGCACTCAATGACCTCAAACTCGTTATGAACTGACTCCGCTCTCAACCCTTCAAAGCATTACACACTCTCGCCTTTCCCTTTAACAAAACCATCCGACTCCTTACGACTCTCATCCTTGCACTTCGCGCGCCAAAGCATTACATAATCTCGCCTTTTCCCTCAGGAAGAATACAGCTGCTTACGCGCCATTCATTTTACTCTGTGCACCACTCACCTTTCTGGGCTTTAGTACCGTCCTAGGCTTAGCTATGTCTCTGGCGGCCTCCAGAGTAACATCCTTCTTGTTCTCACGGTCAAACATCCTAAAGAAGTTATTGTACGACCCAGTCATGACGTGTTTATCGTTGCCACTCCAGCAGCACTCGAACTTGTCAAAGATGCAGTCATTCTCATACAGCGAACACAGCTTTGACCGGAGGTAGTCGTGCACCTGAGGGAAGCAACATGATGTATCATCATTATTGTGCGAGTTAATTTAAGCCTCCTACATCCATTACAATTATAACATGCTAAGAGAGTAAAAAAAAAGGAAACTTTCAGAATGCAGATATATATATAGATGTGGAGCCCATTCACGAAGGAGTGTTTCCACACAGCAATAACGCCCATAGGCACAGCAATAACGCCCATAGGCACAGCAATAACGCCCATAGGCACAGCAATAACGCCCATAGGCACAGCAATAACGCCCATAGGCACAGCAATAACGCCCATAGGCACANATCGTTGCCACTCCAGCAGCACTCGAACTTGTCAAAGATGCAGTCATTCTCATACAGCGAACACAGCTTTGACCGGAGGTAGTCGTGCACCTGAGGGAAGCAACATGATGTATCATCATTATTGTGCGAGTTAATTTAAGCCTCCTATATCCATTACAATTATGACGTGCTAAGAGGGCAAAAAAAGGAAACCTTCAGAATGCATGCAGATATATATATATATATATAGATGTGGAGCCCATTCACGAAGGAGGGTTTCCACACAGCAATAACGCCCATAGGCACAGCAAGTCGGAAAAAAGAGGAAGAGCAAAGGAGATCATCATCAGTAGGAGAATGAAGCAGGAAGAAAGCACAGTGGGCACGAAGCAATGAAGTCCGGATAGCCTAGCTCACGCTAAAATAACCTACAAGGTCCCCCTCACGTCGCTGTTTCCCACAACATATGATGGGAGAATGTAAGCCTATGGCCCATCCTATGCCCCCTGAAGAGAGCAACATAATTCATACAAAGACATAGCAAAACTTCCCAGCGTATGGTACCTACCTGAACAGCACAAATAGATTGACAAAGGCACGGTTTAGTTTTGAATTCTACCTCGAGTTAAAAATATTTTTTAAAAACGATGCGGCAGAAGAAAATCTGAAAAATGAAGACCAGCCGTTCAAAGGTGAACATAAATTCCGAAAGTAAAAAAAATGGAGAAAAATTGCTGAAGAATAAGGAACAAATGCACAACACTTATGAAAAATAACTGGAGAATGAGTTCACATCAGTAAAAAAAAAACAAAAGGGCTACGAAGTGTAGACGCAACACGGGCTACTTACGGAGTAGGTCTCAAGAGGCTGATTCTCCTTGCGCAGGTCCCACACCTTGATGGTGAGGTAGTCCCTAGATATCATAAGACTACCGTTGTTGCTGAACTTCACGTCTGAGATGCTTGAGATGATCTCACTGAAGAAGCTTCTGTTACTGGGATCCTCAGCCTCCTCAAACACTGCACAGATTACAGTAGCATCGGCATTAGTTCAACATCCTCAACATCCCAAAACACAGCACGTATTAGTTAGCTATAGTAGCATTGGTGCTAATTGAAGCACCGGCTCTCTTTCGACCTCATCGGCCTGCCCAAACATAGAACGTATTACAGTAGCACTGGCGCTAATGAATACATAAAGTAGGCTTGCGTTAGATATCTTTGGCTTCCCTAAAAGCTCCAGTAAGCTGCACCAGTGCTGTATGAAGCACTGGCTTTCCCTCAACATCCTGAGATTCCTGGAACAGTACTCGCAATACAATAGCGTTGGTCCCAAACAAAGCAGTAGCTTTCTATTAAAAACCTGGATAGCTCTGATGTGCCAGTGCCACACTCCCTTCTGGTGTAGGTACTGCAAGCACAATATGCTGTTATCAGGGTTGCCGAGTCAGATATGGAAGGTATCACATTAACTCCTCGGAGACATAGCACAAAATAATGCAAAAACTTTGACATGCACCGAGCCATGAGCTCCGAAAAGGCTAGCCAAGTCAGGTGTAGTAAGTCAAACTCGGGACTCCTCGGAGACATAGCACAACACAATACGGAAACTCCAACATGTAATGAACCCTCAGCTCCGAACAAACATTGCCCTTGGAGCACTGCGTACAAATACACATGACACTGTTACCTAGACAGCATCGCATGAGTAGCAATAGTAGTATCATATCACGCTGCTTGCATCTCACACAGCATGATGGTGCCAAGTAGAATTAGCACTGCCAAACATTATTGCTCCCATTCAATCAATAGCTAAAGCATGACTTACTTTTAGCGTGGGTATCACAAAGGGCCGCCGCTCGCATGTCACAGAGTCTGATGGTGCCTTTGCTGCTACTGTACACGAAAGCATTGCAGTCCCGGGGGTGGAACTCTGCAGCCGTGATCACTTCTGTGAGCTCCTCCATGTTACTAGGCTTGATGTCCACTATATTGAACGACTGCAACAGCAGATTAGATTAGCTCCACCATATTGCTAGGCTTGATGTCCACTATATTGAACGACTGCAACAGCAGATTAGATTAAATTATTGAATTATTTAAGCCTCCATCTTCACAATTAAGGTGATCTAACAGAAGAAGAATTAAGGGACATGTAGTAAGCTATGTCGATAGAAACGGGGAACCCACGCATGAAGGTCTAACCACACGGGATCAACGCGCATAGGAACAGCAAGTCAGGATAGAAGAGAAACAACAGAAAAAGTAATATCAGAGAGCATGAAACCGGAGGGAAACAAAGTAGGCATTAAACACAGATGTCTAGAAGGCCTAACTAGTAGTTAAAGTAGGCCTGGCCTACATTGATCCCTGGGGTCTGTGCTCCCACAACATAGGATGAACAAACTCACTGTAACTATCCTANTAATATCAGAAAGTATGAAACCGCAGGGAAACAAAGTAGGCATTAAACACAGATGTCTAGAAGGCCTAACTAGTAGTTAAAGTAGGCCTGGCCTACATTGATCCCTGGGGTCTGTGCTCCCACAACATAGGATGAACAAACTTACTGTAACTATCCTAACCCTATAGCCCATCCAATGCTCTTTGAGAGGACTGCAAAAGCAAGCGCAATGAAATGAATTAAAGCAAAGTATACTGTACCCATATGCTTGAAGCCAAGTAACGCGAGGTTCGACGACAGCTCTTGAAATGAATCGCAAAAAAATTTGGCACGTCCGGCATGTGACCATTACATGGCAAATACCTCAACCCGGCCTTACTCAGGTTCGGGGACTTTTACTTGAACGGTAATTTCTCCTACAGCCATACAACAGGCTAAAAGAAACCTTGTAGCGAAATGACACAGCCTGACTATGATATTATTATATTTGTTGTATAACTATAGCCTTCCTAGACACAACTATGATGATTCAAGAGAGGAAGAAGGAGGGAGTATATCATACAGCTGTCTTTACACCTTCGGTACGTGTTTCCACCCGGTTGCGCGTATCCTCGTCGTTCAAGCATTTCTTCTCCTTCTTGTCTACTTTCATTCTAGTCATCCTCTCAAAATCAGGAAGGAAGCAAAGTGGGAACGAAAGGCAGACAACCCAAAGGCTTAGCTAACCTACACAAATCCCCTGGGGGTGCTGCTCCTCATAATATAGGATGAGCGAACCTAACTCACCTACCCCTAGCCTATGGCCCATCCTATGCCCGCTGAGGGGCCTGACTATGTTAAGATTAACCAATAGCATACCAGTATTCATAAGGCAAGTACCTACTGCACCTGCATTTCTACACCAAGCTATTTTGTGTTTTTCGTCGTCACCACAACGACGATGGCCTAGTTAGCTATCTCAATGAAAGCAATGTGACAACAAAGTCCTAAGACCAATCTTTTACCAAAGCGGCAGCTATATTAAATTATATTTATGTTAGTCTAAGCACAATAGCTACGATGTTTCAAGAGGAGAAAAAAAAGGACATATAATGCGGTCAAAAAAGATAAATAACAGTGTTCCCAAACTATACAAAAGTGAATCGATACTAGTAGTCATGAAATCAGAAGAACACAAGAAAGTAGCTAACAATTAGCTATAGAAGTATGAAAGTTGAAGAAATTCAAGTGGCCATGAAAGAAAGACGTCCCACAGGCTTAGCCTAATGGCGGGGTCACACAGTACAAAGGCATGCTCAACATGTGAGTGGATGTTTAGCACTCACGTCGCCTGGACTACAGTGAAAGTTGATATCGAAGATATATATACACTTAGAACAGAATTAATAGCTTTCTCGCAGAATTGACTCCATCTCCCAGTGGGCCACTATTTGGCTATAAGATTCAGTGAAAATTTCACAGAAAGTTAAACTTATGATGTTTTTAGACTAGTGTCTGTAAATTTTCAAACGACTAATTGTGCTGGTTCTAGAATAATTACTTTTTTGTCAATATTCTATTTTCACTGAGCGGCAGCAATAACTTTTTGACTAAAAACAAAATATTCACAGTTTTATATCACCAAAGGAGCAAAAATGAACAATACAAATGAGAAAAATATGTATCAAACAAGAACCAGACCTACAAGTGGATCCCCTATAATACCAGCCCATATAACACCACCTCCCTGTTGTTGATGTTTTATGCGTTGATAACACTCACCTCCAGATAGCACCCAACCCTTGCTCCACCCATCAGGTCCATCAAGGGCTGCCAGAGTTTCGTTGGTGAAAAGAATGTGATTCATGTTGATCTTCATGTAACTATTTCTCTGCCCATTCAATCCTCAAAATTTTATGTCTTGTGGATCAGAGGATGCATTTTCAGAGGGGATTTGACAGAAGCAATGAATGTCATTTCTTGTAGTTTTAGGTACTTCAGGAAGCCCAGCAGCCATAAAAATTGATTCATCATACTTGATGGTCCGGGTCTTTTACGTAGCTGACGACCCACATTTGTCATGTCTCTATCACTAAAAGTAGTGGAATGCCCAGCATCTGATCATTTTTTCCGTGGTGAAGGGTCTTCAAGAATCTTGTCACTGTGTCAATATGGCGTCATATTTTTCAGGCAATAACATCACGAGAGGTGCCTTTAGCAGTAACGTTGATATGTTTTTTTTTTTTTTTATCCTCGTTAGTTAGAGCTTTTCCACATCCCATTTTAGCAGAATATATGAGGAACTATTATTGTCATTCATCTCAAAAAGAGAAAAAATGCAAGGAGTTGTCAATCAGAAGACACAGCTAAATGTAAACAAACTCAACAGGGTTGCCATAAGATGTCACGATTTCCCTGCAAGTTTCGTGAAAATTTTATCGCGCAAAAATGAGACATGGCCAATTTTGTGCTAAAGCTATTATTTCCGTTCTAAAGTGTACCTATACGGTAATACTTTTCAGGAAGGCAGTCAAGTTAAACACCGGCATAAGTTGAGTATGCATAGCTCTTGGAAATGGCGGCGAGTCTATTAATCTGATCTGTGACCTCGAGGTGCCATAAATTTAACCTAAGATTGGCAACAAGTCCACTAACCTGATCCGTGACCTCAAGGTGCCACAAATTTATCCTAAGGTCGTCAGCACTAAGGTAGGTCTCCTGATCGGAGTTGATGGAGATGCTGTTGATGTGGTAGGTGTGAGCATTAGCGAAGATGCGTCGAGGAGATGCCTCCACCATCAGCTCCATTTGCTTCAGTA
>LQNS02277100.1:7672764-7683025 GCA_001587735.2 Parhyale hawaiensis
ACGGACTGCTTCTCCTGCTCTTCACACTACCAGTTCTTCAAAATTCTAGAATTAAGGCTAAAAGAAAACCTCGATAGGTGTATTCACTGTACCCTGTATACGAGATAATAAATGATGTTTGTTTGTTTGTTTGTTAATTAATCATATTCTGTCGCCAATTTACGACTGTGTAGGTCACTATGATTATCATGTCTGTATGCATATACCGTACATATCCATAGTATAAGGGACATGAAACATCAACAATTTATAAATATTTACTGTGTGTTTCACTATAGGCTGATAAAAATTAGTATTATTGCATGCACTGATCAGAACTTATATATTGATTTGCAGAATAGTACAGCTCTTAAGGTATATGGCTCATGTGCGGCATGTGTGGAGACAAGGTGCTGAAAGTAATATTATAAAAAAGGGTATCTTCGGCTCACCATTTTAAATGGGAATCCTATTTCAGATAATCCTCAAGTGCATTAATTTGGTTGGCGATTGGATTTGAATATATCATATCCCATCAAAAATGATGAAAATACGAGAAAAAAATTGTGTTTATTATCAAAGACCGCTCCAGCAACGCGGCGGCCCACTGCATGCACGGCTGTAGCCCCCCTCTCCCATGCGTTTTCACTTAATATCATCAGTAACAGTCTACGTATTGAACGCTTTTCTTGTGTCCTTTCTCTACATGTGTAACAATGTTATAATCCATTAATTTGCCGTTAGGTGCTATCCTATATAGTTCATGAATGAATTGGAAAATAAATTTAAAACTAGCTTGGTGCTAGATAATTATTGCGCAGCACTTTAAAAATTTATCTCGCTATTGCCGATGAAGGTCACTATAATCTCAAATTCTTGGCCGACCAAGTAACTAATACCCGCAATGAGCTTTAGGGTACGCCCAGAATTCTGTTAGGGGTGATACTTTTCTATGGCTCCCTTCTCTCTATGATTTTGCAAGACATTCTCTTTCAGCAGAATTAGCAGATATCTTTAGCTTTTCAATGTGATTTCTTTTTATGATTATGCAAGACATTCCTTTACAATGAGTATGCGGCCCTTGATAACATTAGTAAATATCCCTGCACTGAACTGCACGTGGTGCATGCACTCTCATTTGTAACAGCGAGTCGCCTCTGATTACAAGTTAATAAAAATGTGCAGATCATTGGTATGAAGGTGCAGTTACGTGCATTTATGATAATTATATCGTGATATAGCAGCTTGTTCCTTATACATATGAATATAATGACACAGTATCTGTGATACACAATATATTACACAAAGTCAATAAAATAGTTAGTACAGTATCTTCTAGTAGAAGCGACACTGCACTACCAACGTTAATCAATAGGGATGGCCGTAGGGTTGTGACGTCACGAAAGATAGGCAGATAAAATACACATTATATGATTGCACTCCAGGGTAGTTGTGGCAAGCGACGTCAGGGAAGATAAGAAAATGTACTGTATACTCTCACTCTAAGATCGAGCAATTTCTTTGGTTTCAGCGAGTGACGGCGTTGAAACAAATGCCGATACATTGCTTATAGAATCATGATACTCCTATGTATAGTTCTCGTCTGTGACGTCATTAAGAATAGTCAGAGTTTCCACAAATAAGAAAGGACGACAATTTTTTTTCCTGTTAGGGTAAATTTAATTACTGCTCCTAAGTCACTAACAGACGCTGAATTTAGACATGCGCAACTTGAATTTCGCAATCATGTCAGTTTTTTTACACTCTTACTTAACAGTGAGGCCACAAGAGGCATGCATCATCAACCGGACAGGCAAACGTTATCACACGAGCGCACACACAAGCCAAGGCCCATCCGCACTTAGGTAAGAAGTTATGTATGGCTGAAAGAGTCCACCTAGACACACACATACACGCACACCCACAAAGGGACTGCACCATAACCCGAACAGACAATCTGCTCTTGAAACACAGCATAACCTCTTATCACAACGATCGGAGAAACAGTGAGGGCTTCGTGACACAAACACACTTGATGTCGTAACCGCAACAAATGTGGAAACACAGCTACACAATTTTTTCTAATACAGTCATGCTACACAAATTCTCCTTTAAATATTCTAAAATCATATACTGTATATTCACAGCCACTTAAAAGTAAACAGACTTTCTTGCAACTGAGAAAAAAAGCTTGTACAGTTGTAACTCCTGTTCTTTGTGGCTTTTTAAAGTATAATTTCAGTGATATGGGATTAGATATGGTAGGTTTTCAGGGGGAAAATGGGGTTTAGAAAATGTTAGAACGTTTTGCAACATCGATACTACGTGTAATCACTACTATATCTGATAATATTATAAATAAACTAGAGCACTCTGAGAGCGCATACCTCCGCCAAGTGAGCCAACGGTAGCAAAAATTCAAATTGGCTCTGAAACTATAATTTTCTTTGCATAAACTCCAAAATCTAATCATTTGTGCCTTTTCATATTAATAACAGTTTGTTCAATTGTTTGAATATCCGTTCATAACTTTTTGAGTTATACTGTTAACAAACGTTATGACAAATATGAGTCAAACATACAAACGAACCAACCGATCTGCACCAAAATTTGTTCATTTATGTCTTTTACCATTACTAATAACTCCTATAAATTTCATAAAGATCCATTTATTATTTTTTGAGTTATTGTGCTAACAAGAATAAAATTAAAAACAGTGACAAACGAACGAACAAACAAACAGACCATTACCAAAACTCGGTCATCTACTCTTTGTTATATACCTAACAACTCATGTTAATTTAATCAAAATCCTTCCATAACTTTTTGAGTTATGGCATCGAGAAAAATGACGCAGACAAACAAACAAACGGATGGACATATCTTCACCAAAAGTTAATCATCTGTTCCTCCTAACATACCTAACAAACCCTATAAATTTCATCCAAATCGGTTTATAACTTTTTGAGATATCTTGGTGACAGACAAACAGAGAGACAGACAGACAAACACGACGAAAACATAACCTCCTTGGCGGAGGTAATCAAAGTGAACCATATCCTATCAGAGTTCTGGGCAGCCCAGAAGCTAAAAAAGTGAAAATCATCTTCTGGGACAGCGAAAGATTATGAAAGGTTAGGTTCACCTTCATTAGGTTGTATGGGTGCCATAAATACGCCAGTGCCATAAGCAAAAGGCACAACTCTAGCGAGGCCTAGTCATAAAATCGAAAGAGAAGAATCCTTCATCGGCTTGGTTTCGTCGTAATAATCGAGGACACATTCGATCTGCCGCTGAAATTAGGATTTTGTGACTTAACTCGTCCGAAATTGCAGGCAGATGCTTTGACTTTGTCACTTTGAAATGCATTGCAAGCCCTAGAAGCAACTTGATTGCGTTGAGCCTGCCCAGAACTCCATTTTACGAATTCTCAAAGGTGAGCAATTAAGGGTCACTGATTGAAAGTCGTGAAGTTCAACAGGTCGAAGCAAGCGCACCTGCCTGAAGTTTCGAACGAGTCAAGCCTCGAAGGCTTAATTTTAGCGCCCAATCGAACATGCCCCTGATCATATTAGATTAAATTGTCCAATTCTTAGTCATGATCGTTGGTTTCGTCATAATTGATCAAGTTTTAGGCATTCGTTGAAAACCGACTGCTATTGAGAAAATAACAGAGAACCTTACTCCAGAGCATCGATTCACCGGCCGGATCAAGGGTAACTGGATTGGGACTAACCGTTGAAACTCGACTGGAAGCAGGCACAGTATGACGGAGGCTTCGAACTGGTTTAAGCCATTAGTATTTTCTTATGTGTATTAAATTCTACCAGCCGATGACTCGTAAAAACATGAATATATTTGTTTGAAATGCATTTGGTGATCGACGACCAACTGGTTCTATTAAACTCAACGTCTTGGGTGAGAGCTAACTGTAGTATACAGGCGCATTCGATTGGGTGTCAGGATTTAGGTCGTCGAGGCTTAACTTGCTTGAAACTTCAGAGAGTTACGCTGGCTTCGGCTTAGCTTAGTGGATTATGGTCTTCCCGACCATCATAACTATACGTTGAATTATGGTCATATGTTGTCATGGAAGGAAATGTAAATGCTAGTACGCCTAATTCTGAATAGGTGCTGCCTACTCTACACACCACGTGCCTGACAAACATCAATGAACTGAAGCATAAAAGTTTTAAGTTTTGCAACCAGTGAGATATTTGGGTTGATGAGCAGCAGCTAAGACGTTTGTGAATAGTTCCTGAAATCTGATAGAAAGCATTTAGAGTTTAGCTGTATCCAGAGGCGAAAAAAAACTGGATCAATATTCTTGACACAATCACTGCAATCCAGAGGAAAAGTTTATGGGACAGTACGCAAAATTCTTATAAGCAAAACGCAACCAGTAGCAGAAAATACTTTAAGTTCAGCTAGGAATTGGCTGCAAAATTGTGGGTGATACACTGGAAACAGTGTCTCAATGATCGAGCAAACTCATTCTTCAATATGTATAAGCAACAACGGCGTTTTAATTCCTGGATAATTTCCCACACTGTCTTGGAAAGAGTATTTGAAAAATCTGGATATCACGTATCAAAATTGAAGACGAAACTGACGCTAAACTCATACTACTCTACTTCAGATTTGAATGCAGTAGGTAAAAGTAAAGGTAAAGGCAACTAATCGCACACCTCAACAGGAATGGTCAACTGTACAAAGTCGTGCTGCAGATAAATCTACGCTAAGCCTAGAGCCGTGCATGGCTGCCCTCAACAACAGCTTGTCAGAGCTATGGGTTCAAAGACAGAAACCTTTTATTTGACAACTGTACCTCCGCAGTCGACCCAACTGTTTGTTAAACCAGTGCCTTCGTAATGGACTTTAAATGGCAGAAAAACAGACGCTGCATTCATCAGAATCGCAAAACCTACTTCACTGCAGTGAAGTAGGTATTGCGATTTTGCAATGGCTGGGAAGCGGACCTAAGATCTAGTGACAATGAGCCCGGGGTTTGAAATACTCTAAAACTACAATATTCGTCACAGCATGCCAAATATACGCGATAGTTAACCAAGAACCTTCTCGAATACAACCATGTTTCTAGCGCTTCAAAATCATCACTAGCCGAACAGTTCTCGGAGGACAAAAGACACGAGCACTTTCTTATCAGCCACTTCAGTCTTTTCCTTCTTTTCACTGTCTGCACGGCCGTTGTTTACACTGTCAGCTGGTGGAGAACTTAATCCATCTGTATCATCTTTTCCGGCAACGGAAGGGAAACTTATGGAATTCATTTTGTTTTCCTCATTATCCTTTTCACTATTTAATGCGCCAGCCATGCTGTTCATCCTGTCGTCAACCTTATCTTTCATTGTATCAATAGCGTCAGCCACGCTGTGCTTCATGTCATCAGCCTTATCTCCCGCTGCATCCATAGCATCGGACATGCTGTTCTTCATATCATCGACCTTATCTTCTGCTGCTCCCATAGCGTCAGCCATGCTGTTCTTCACATCATCAACCTTATCTCCCGCTGCATCCATAGCATCGGACATGCTGTTCTTCATATCATCGACCTTATCTCCTGCTGCTTCCATAGCGTCAGCCATGCTGCTCTTTACATCATCAACCTTATCTCCTGCTGCTTCCATAGCGTCAGCCATGCTGCTCTTTACATCATCAACCTTATCTCCNTCATCGACTTGGTCTTACTGGCATTCAGCTTCATACTCCAGGCTGAGCACCATGCACTAATGCGCGCCAAATCCCTATTCAGCGACTGAGCAACAGCATCACGCAGGCGAGGAGCAGGTATAACCGTATAACAGCTATCAAAGTTGAATCGTCGGCATAGTTGATCATCGTGTTTTCAAGGGAAGAAAACATGTCACTAGTATAGAGAACGAATAACAGCGGGCCAAGCACACTGCCCTGAGGGACACCAGACACCACCGCGACTGAAGCACTCAATATGCCGTCAACAGACACACTCTGCGTTCGCTCAGCAACAAAATCGCGAATGATTGACAGAACCCTACCACCCACACCAAAGGACTCCAGCTTGAACAACAGACCACTATGGTTAACCCTGTCAAACGCAGCGCTGAAGTCCAACTAGTTAGTAGGTCATGACGTGAGGGTGCAAAACGTGAAGGTCACCGCATCCAGTGTACCACAAGCATCTTAAATTTCCTACTCGTAAACGCGATCGGATTGAAACTGCTCCCACCTGCGTGGAATTTGTCTTCGCCGTTGATCTATTTTGCATTATAATTTAAATTTAGGCTTAATTTGGTCAGGGGTAAGTCGAAGACACATTTATCACAGTTATAAACCAAAACCAGCTTTATGAGAGCGGCTTTCAGCTTTCGGAGTAACAAGCCAGATTCAGAAAATAATTCTGCTCAGTTCTTTCATAATTTGGAAAGTCGAAAGCATTCCGAGGTAAACTAACACCTGGTTATGATTTCGACACGAAGGAAAGTTTTGTTGCAATACCAACGCCGTGCATTATTGCTCACCGAAGCCGTAGTAGACTACCAACGAAGGTATATATTTCCCTGCACTGCACCGGAAGGCAAGCTGGATCAGAGACAGAACTTTTTTTTTTTTTTAGTGAAACGGAGATAATAGACTTCTTTTGTAATCCAGCTGCCGAGAACTGTAACTGATCCAATAATTAGGAATTTCATCGCTTCAGTATAGGGCAGGATTAATCGGTAGGTGTTGGGGCAATTGCCCCGGGCGCCAATGCCGAAAGGGCCCTCTTTGGAAGAAAAGGTACGTGAAGAGGTGTTATATGCTCATTTCAGTCTGCAGCCATAGGTATACCATGATGGTTTATGGGTCCTCCTTCGTTCCATTTTGACTTGCCCCAGACACTCCTTTACACAAATCCAGCATTGTTTATTAATGAGCTGGGATGGTGCGAGTGCTCTGAGAGCGATAACAGGGTAATGTTACGTAGACTACAGAGCTGATCACGACCCTATTGTGCTTACTAGTGTGATTGCCTAGCTCTCCGAATAATAGGTCTGACGAAATTATCAACACATAGACACGTTACTATAGGCAGTAGTGCCCGTTCGGTCACCTAAGCCAGTGAGGCCAATAGAGGCATGCATCATCAACCGGACAGGCAAATGCGATCACACGGGTGCACACATAATCCAAGGCCCATCCGCACTTAGGTAAGAAGTTATGTATGGCTGAAAGAGTCCACCTAGACACACAAACACACGCAAAGCCCACAAAGGGACTGCGCCATCACCCGAACAGACAAGCTGCAATTGAAACATAGTATAACCTCTTATCACAACGATCGGAGAAGCAGTGAAGGCTTCGTGACACAATCACACTTGATGTCGTTACCGCAACAAATGTGGAAACACAGCTACACAATTTTTTTTGCTAATACAGTCATGCTACCAAAATTCTCCTTTTAAATAAATATTCTAATATCATATACCGTATATTCACAGCCACTTAAAAGTAAACAGACTTTCTTGCAACTGAGAAAAAAAGCTTGTACAGTTGTAACTCCTGTTCTTTGTGGCTTTTTAAAGTATAATTTCGGTGATATGGGATTAGATATGGTAGTTTATCAGGGGGAAAACGGGGTCTAGAAAATGGTAGAACGATTTGTAACATCGACACTACGTGTATTCACTACTCTATCTGATAATATTATAAATCACGCAAAATGAACCATACCCTAGCAGAGTTCTGGGCAGCCCAGAAGCTAAAAAAAAGCGAAAATCATCTTCTGGGACAGCGAAAGATTATGATAGGTTCACATTAATTATGTTGTATGGGTGCCATAAATACGCCAGCGCCATAAGCAAACAGTACAACTCTAGCGAGGCCTAGTCATAAAATCGAAAGAGAAGAATCCTCCATCGGCTTGGTTTCGTCGTAATAAGCGAGAGCACATTCGATCTAGCGTTAAAATTAGGCCTTTGTGACTAGACTCGTCCGAAATTCCAGGCAGATGCTTTGACTTTGTTACTTTGAAATGCATTGCAAGCCCTAGAAGCAACTTGATTGCGTTGAGCCTGCCCAGAACTCCATTTTGCGAATTCTCAAAGGTGAGCGATTAAGGGTCAATGATTGAAAGTCAGTTCAACAGGTCGAAGCCAGCGCACCTGCCTGAAGTTTCGAACAAGTCAAGACTCGAAGGCTTAATTTTGGTCCCAATCGAATATGCCCCTGTTCTTATTAGATTAAATTGTCCAAGTCTTAGTCACGATAGCTGGTTTCGTCATATTTGACCAAGTTTTAGGCATTCGTTTCAAACCGACTGCTATTGAGAAAAAAAGAGAGAACCCTACTCACAGCATCGATTCAACAGCCGGATCAAGGGTAACTGGATTGGGATTAACTCCTGAAACTCGACTGGAAGCAGGCACAGCATGACGGAGGCTTCGAACTGGTTTAAGCCATTAGTATTTTCTTATGTGTATTAAATTCTGCCAGCCGATGACTCGTAAAAACATGAATATATTTTTTTGAAATGCATTTGGTGTCTGACGATGAACTGGTTCTATTAAACTCAACGTCTTGGGTAAGAGCAAACTAGTAGACAGGCGCATTCAAGTGGGTGTCAGGATTTAGGTCGTCGAGGATTGACTTGCTTGAAACTTCAGAGAGTTACGCTGGCTTCGGCTTAGCTTAGTGGATTATGGTCTTCCCGACCATCATAACTATGCTTTAAATTATGGTCATATGTTGTCATGGAAGGAAATGTAAATGCTAGTACGCTTAATTCTGAATACGTGCTGCCTACTCTACACACCACGTGCCTGACAAACATCAATGAACAGAAGCGTAAAAGTTTTAAGTTTTGCAATCAGTGAGATATTTGGGTTGATGAGCAGCAGCTAAGACGTTTGTGAATACTTCCTGAAATCTCATAGAGAGCATTTAGAGTTTAGCTGAATCCAGTGTCGAAAAAACTAAATCAATGTTCTTGACATAATCACTGAAATCAGAGGAAAAGTTTATGGGACACCATGCAAAATTCTTATAAGCAAACGCAACCAGTAGCAGAAAATACTTCAAGTTCAACTAGGAATTGGCTCAAAAATTGTGGGTGATATCCCACACTGGACTGGAAATAGTGTCTCAATGATCTAGCAAACTCATTCTTCACTATAAGCAACAACGGCGTTTTAATTCGTGGATAATTTCCCCCACTGGCTTGGGAAGAGTGGTTCAAAAATCTGGATATCAAGTATCAAAATTGAAGACGAAACTGACGCTAAGCTTATACTACTCTACTTCAGATTTGAATGCAGTAGGTAAAAGTAAAGGTAAAGGCAACTAATCGCACACCTCAACAGGAATGGTCAACTGTACAAAGTCGTGTTGCAGATAAATCTACGCTAAGCCTAGAGCCGTGCATGGCTGCCCTTAACAACAGCTTGTCAGAGCTATGGGTTCAAAGACAGAAACCTTTTATTTGACAACTGTACCTCCTCAGTCGACCCAACTATTTGTTAAACCAGCGCCTTCGTAATGGACTTTAAATGGCAGAAAAACAGACGCTGCGTCATCAGAATCGCAAAACCTACTTCACTGCAGTGAAGTAGGTTTTGCGATTTTGCAATGGCTGGGAAGCGGACCTAAGATCTAGTGACAATGAGCCCAGGGTTTTACCTACTCTAAAACTACAATATTCGTCACAGCATACCAAATATACGCGATAGCTAACCAAGAACCTTCTCGAATATAACCATGTTTCTAGCGCTTCAAAATCATCACTAGCCGAACAGTTCTCGGAGGACGAAAGACACGAGCACTTTCTTATCAGCCACTTCAGTCTTTTCCATCTTTTCACCGTCTGCACGGCCGTTGTTTACACTGTCAGCTGGTGAAGAACTTAATCCATCTGTACCATCTTTTCCGGCAACGGAAGGGAAATTTATGGAATTCATTTTGTCTTCCTGTTTATCCTTTTCACTATTTAATGCGCCAGCCATGCTGTTCATCCTGTCGTCAACTTTATCTTTCATTGAATCAATAGTGTCAGCCACGCTATGCTTCATGTCATCAACCTTATCTCCCGCTGCATCCATAGCGTCGGACATGCTGTTCTTTATATCATCAACCTTATCTTCTGCTGCTCCCACAGCGTCAGCCATGCTGTTCTTCATATCGTCAACCTTATCTCCTGCTGCATCTATGGCATCAGACATGCTGTTCTTTATATCATCAACCTTATCTTCTGCTGCTCCCACAGCGTCAGCCATGCTGTTCTTCATATCGTCAACCTTATCTCCTGCTG
>LQNS02277100.1:7685243-7701840 GCA_001587735.2 Parhyale hawaiensis
TATCTTCTGCTGCTTCCATAGCGTCAGCCATGCTGCTCTTTACATCATCAACCTTATCTCCAGCTGCATCCGTAGCATCAGACATGCTGTTCTTCATATCATCAACCTTATCTTCTGCTGCTTCCATAGCGTCAGCCATGCTGCTCTTTACATCATCAACCTTATCTCCTGCTGCATCCATGGCATCAGACATGCTGTTCTTCATATCATCAACCTTATCTTCTGCTGCTTCCATAGCGTCAGCCATGCTGTTTTTCACATCATCAACCTTATCTCCTGCTGCATCCATAGCATCAGACATGCTGTTCTTCATATCATCAACCTTATCTTCTGCTGCTTCCATAGCGTCAGCCATGCTGATTTTCACATCATCAACCTTATCTCCTGCTGATTCCATTGCGTCAGATATGCTGTTCTTCACGCTATTAGCGTTTTCATCTGCGGGATCCATTACATTAGAGACGCTGTTCTTCACCTCATTAACCTTATCTTCTACGGCATCCACGGCATCATCTACGGCGGCAGGTGACTCAGCGTCTGCGTCGTTGTCTGTCATGCCATTTAAACTTTGATTTTCCTCTTCGCCACCGTCAGGATCTGGCCCTCCGAAAAATTTATTTGCAGCTTTGGCGGCTGCCCCAGCTATGCTACCAGCCGAATTTTTTAGCTTGTCTGCTGCATTTTGGAGAGACGTTTTGACGTCATTCAATGTATCTTGAGCGGCAGATTTAGTTGAATCGGCTGCTTCATCTATCTTATCGTCAAGATCTTGCACATTCTTCTCGAGATCATCTTCGACATCAGAAAAACTGTTACTCACTTGCTCGTTGAGAGAAGACATATCAGAGCCAATTGCACCGCCTTCCTCGTTTGCATCACCAGCAGCTTCACCAGATTGGTCTATCGCACTTGACGCATTCAAAATGGAGGCTGCCAAATCTGATTTGGGACCTTCAGATGAGTTTTCCGAGCCCTTGTTACGGTTACTGATCATGCCCATAATGCCCGACGCTGCTGTCTTACCAACAGTCCTGATTATTTGCGTGATTAACCCACCTCCTCCTCCACCAACGCTTGCACCTCCACGGGAGGCTCCATCATTTCCTGCTCTATCGAAATCATCAGGTTCGCTGTTATGGTTTTCCTCAATTGCATTCTGCTGCTCGTCGTTTTCTGCTTCAGAGCTTGGAGACATCCCTTGCTGGTTCGCAGAAGCTGGCATGCCTCCTGCAGTTCTGATGATTAGTTGTTCCTCATCAGTATTCCTATTTGTCGACCCGGAACTTGTGCTATCCAGTGAATTGACATTATTGGCGCTGTTAGTATTCCCATCGTGACTGCTCTCTTCTTTGATTTCGCTATTTGATTCATCAATATTACTACCAGACGTGGAACTATCATCCGAATAAATTTGACCATCGTTACCTGTAGTATCTTCTTTTTCCTGGGCATTGGTAGAATCAACCTCCACCGCACCGTTATTCTCTTCAACATTAGCAATATCCGCTGACACGCCGTCATCGGGTGAAGCTTTTGAAGTTGCATCACCACCTGGAGAAGAAGTGGTTATCATATGGCCTCCAGTTTCCGTAGTTTTTGGATCCATGCTCTGTTCCATTGAATCATCAGAAACCCCGGAACTTTGCATTTCCTGTTCATTCAGAGTATTACCAACGGCATCTCTTGGATAGAAAAATGAAGTCGCAACGACATCTCCGCTACTACCTGAGGCTAGCGTGCTTCCTTGATCATTGGCGTTCTCAGTTTCAGGAAGTTGATTGCGGGTTACAACAATGATAGGGAAATTAAATGTATTCTGCGTTGTAGAATCACCTGACGGAGCGCCATCTGGACTTGTTTCAGGTGTACCAGTAGTAACTACTTTGCCGGTGATTGACGAAGTTGATGCAGAAGGCTGTGCTTCTGCTGCCAAATTTCCATTTTCGACGGCTGCCGAGGTATCTGTTGTAGCTTCCACTCCACTATTTGCAGTAACACTGATTGCACTAGGTATTTCATCCGATTTTCTATCTGAGCTCTCTGCACCGCCTGCTGCACCAACGGTGATCCCTCCTCCAACCGTTAGCGTCGATGGTGAGTTAGATGCAGTTGCATTTGCTGAGTTTTGATTATTATTTTTCTTATTATTATTTTTTCTGTTCCTTTTCCTTGGTTTCAAATCTTCCAACATAATAGCTGAGATCAAGTCAATGTCATCAAGTTGTGCAGCTGTCTTCGGTCGATCTGGTGACTGCTCCGCTGGCTTGGAGGCGCTCGAGCCATCGGCACCATCTTGACTCTCAAGTTCCCTGCGAATTCGCTGAACTCCTGCGTACTTGTGATAATTTGGAGATTCTTCTCCGCTATTTGAGCCGAAATTATCTGCTTCGCCCTCTAGACTGGCAAATACACCTGCATCGCCATGTTTCTGATCTGAATAATGGTCACTGACAGTTTCAGAGTCCACATTAGGTTTATCCATGGTAACAGACGCCAAATCCCCGCTCTGCCAAACGTCAGAATGCTGAAGATCAGCATTCGACACGTCA
Organism: Parhyale hawaiensis; assembly: GCA_001587735.2. Classification (NCBI taxonomy): domain Eukaryota; kingdom Metazoa; phylum Arthropoda; class Malacostraca; order Amphipoda; family Hyalidae; genus Parhyale; species Parhyale hawaiensis. The sequence continues at coordinate 7,687,793 of LQNS02277100.1, forward strand.
ATCACATGATTTGGAGGACAAAATTCGATTTGGTGCCATCCACTCTGGAAAGAAAATAAAATTTTATTGTAGTAAATATCATTTTTTGTCAAAATCATAAGTAATATGAAACTCTGAGATTAACCCCTTGACAACAAAATAATTAAAAAATTGAGGAAAATAAGTAACTTCTTAACTATATATCAGCTGAAACTTAGCCGCAGCAAGTTTCGCCAGGGAGTAGAAATATTACTACTCTCTGGAGTTTCATAGCCTGACAACTCTAAAACAAACGAAATCACGCCATTACTTCTCTGAGGTTAACTTACTGCTACAAAGGGTAGGAAGAACTATGCCTAACACGTACCTCCGTGCAGACATCTCTTCGCCATGAACCTCCTCCGAAGCACAACTGTAGCGACGTCAGAACAGTGTGGGTTTGTTCTGCTGGTACTCCATCGTTGTGACTGAGACCATCATATTCCTCTTCGCTGGCAAACCCATCTTCATCATAATTCCCGTCGCTATCCAAAGCAAACAAGCTAGGCCCTCTATAGTCGACACTGCCAGCATCAGCAGGCGCCGTTTCTAGGGTGGCGGCCTGGTCCGAAGCAAATGGCGGCGACTGCCACCCGCCATTTTGAATAAAAGCGTAGGGCAACGAGGCTCCTCCGCCCTCCTCACCTTGAAAGCCGGTAAATATATCGTTGCCATGGCTTCCTGAGGCACCTTTTGTAGCTTGTTCTACAGCAGGAATTTTGCTCCACGAACTCACGAACAACCAAGAATCGTGAGATTTCGGTGGACATTTTTCCGTGGATGGTAACTCACCAGCAACTGAAAATTGAACGCAGGGTAATTACGATAATTATTCAACGTTGTCAAACAAAATTAAAATGTCTATCACTAGTTCAATGATAATGTCTGAGGCAATGATGTTAACTGAATCATTTATTTCTCCATCTAGTGATGGAATTTAGGGTAGGGGCATTTAACTGAAATGAATCATTTCTCTCTCCACCTCGTGAAGGTTTTCAGTTCTTTTAGCACTATTAAGGTGACTGCGCATTACAATCTCTTATTTCTCGTACCTAGTTAATATTCGAACGTATCATTGCTTCTTAAGCAATGTATGTCTGACGAGCGCTTTTGATGCCGCGTTTTGAAAGCACTTTGACAGCCGAGAAAACTCTTTGGAGACAGATTCCTATTACCTCCATGTTAAAAGCCAGTGGGTGTCACACGTGTGCTTTCACCGCTCAAACGCGGCGCTCGTAACGCCAGTCCTCTCTTCAAAGCGCCGCGGTAGAAGCGCCTGGGTATGTCAGACGAGCGCTTTCCAGGTGCTTTACTGCTCAGCACGCTCAAGGGCTCTTATGTGTATGCAGTGTGTGTGTCCTAAAGCGCAAGTGTCTTTATGTTTAGCATTTATCTGCGTTCTATTTATTTCTGTTATAAATCAGTTTCATTTGTTTTATTCATTTGTGTTTATTCTATGAGTCAGTGAAAGTGTGGAGAAATGAAACTGTTATCACGTAACCAAAAACAAGACGCTGCTCTAAAGTTTTCATGCCAGCATCAACTGAATGACAAATTTCCATAGTAATCTATAGTCTCAGATTAGACATGTTTCGGTAAATAAAAGAGGGGCGCGGACAATATCTCAATACTTCAATACGCCGCCACGGTAGCAGCATGCTTCCGTTCGCAGCTCTAACACCTTGTATCGCACGCAGGTTCGAGGCCATCCCAGGCACGCGAGGTCTTTGCAGATCTAGGTGTGCTGACTCGGCAGTTGTGTGTATGCACTGCGCCGTGGTGGAACTTGCCTTCCTCACAGATTAGGGGGATGGGGGGTCTCGAGTCATACTGGCTCCATAGTTCTTGGTGACCCGAGATCGACTGCAACTACACTTACTCATCTGGGGCCAGTGGGCCTATACCCGCAGCACAAACCAGTGCATGTGGGTTTCCCAGGTGGGAGTGTGGTCTAAGTTGACTTTACCTTTACCGTCACGAACTGGCAGCCGTCGCAAGCGCCTACACTTTCTCAGACGGGCGTTTTTTTTACAGCGCTTTGAGCGTCGCGGTTGAAGCGCTCGTCTGACATGGTCTAGGCACTTTGACCGCCGGCGGTCTTTAATCGCTCGTCTGACATAGCACTTTAATGATTTCCTAATAAGCCAGCCATCGCATCAGCAGCTTGTTAACATGTGACTCTGGCAAAGTTTTGGAAATCTCTTTCAATTTCGAAACAATTAATTAGCACGCAACAAAAGTTGCCCACTTTTCTGTTGTTTACAATGCATCAACAAGAAATGCACTCACGTAGCGGGCTCTGACGGTGCCCAAAGACTACAGTATGAATTCCGCTTTACACTCCAGTTTATATACTGTATAATCCTCTGCAGTACCGTTTCATATACGATAGATATATAACAACCAAAAGGTATATTATCATTCACTGGCACAACTGGGCAGTATCTATCTATTGGCCGCATACAGCAAGTGGTTCACCATAGTGACTATCATCTCATGCCAGATCCTATGATTCAAGTCAACAATACTACCTGAAAATGAACTTCAGTCATAGTCGTCGATCAATGATCAACCTATACACAAAAACAAATTTTTACCTGCCCTATAGAAGCTATTTTACGAATTGAGCTTGTAGACGAACAAGAATTTTGTTGAGGTGGGAGCCCCAATGAGATAATTAGATGTTAGACGCTTTCATGATACCCTATAATCCTTTGCTGTGAGACCACTTCTGCTCTTATTCAATTATGCTTTCCCTAAAAAACTTTTTCCTAGCTTCCCGGTTAAAGACGAACAGAGAATACATGTTACTACAAGAGATAGAATAAAGACCAGTGTACTTTCTACGGGACAATAATAGACATATGGATGGGGCGACGTCACTGCTTGTCATCGCCAATCAGCGAAGTCAACTCTCATGGGGTGGGGAACACAGCTGCTTGATTGGCTGCTCCATGCTGTGACGTCACCACACCCCGGTGTCTGTTATTGTCACGTGAGGAATGCACTGATCTGTACTCTATCCACTGCGTATAGTACAGACTTACCTCTTTGGACACACAGAGCACCTTTGACACCATCATCCGAACAAGACTTCAGCTGTAACCCCTCGTCAGGGACCAGCACAGAGCAGTGTAGTGTCACGCCATACTCCGGGACTCCAAGGAACTCCGGCTGGAGCATCTCCGAGTCGTAGGTGTTTGCTTCGCGGGTTTTATCCCTTCCAAAAAAGCTGAAATAATCGGCAGAAGAATCTTTGTTTTCATTATACGGATCAGAATTTGGACGTGGGATTCTTCCAGCGTGGCTTCCGCCACTGCGTTCATCTTTAAAATTCTGATGCTGGTTCTCATGGTTGTAGGAGTCATAATGACGGTCATGATTGCGAGTGGGAGAGCTTTTGTGTTTATGATTATTACCGCCGACACGGTGCAGATCTTCGCCGGGAATGCCGTAGGGCTTCTTGTCATACTGGGATTGGTAAACATGGTCATCGGTGGGGCTGTTATCTGGAGCAGATTCCAACTGTTCCTGGGACTCGGAAACTGACTGGACAAACGCTCGTTCTGCCTCGATCCTGCCCATAAAAAATGCCGTTATCTTTATCAATACAGCAATAACTTATCCAAGCATTCCACAACTGTAGCAATAATATGTAAACCTGTTAGCAAAATCAATCGCAGATTCTTTGTAAAAGTTCTAACATAATATGACACTAGGTACAACAAAGGTTTACAGGTTAGTTTCATGTTGGCAACAAATCTCTGATGAATACCATGAAATGAATAATTCTTGAGAAAGAAACTTTAACCAAAAGTGAAGCTTTACCATGAAAAAGTCAAGTTTAAGTGATGAAACAAAAATCCAATTTCCCTGTAGAAGCTTCTTCTTAAATCTTACTCAAGCAGTCAGTAGACTTAGCAATAAATACAACCTAGTCACTCCTGACTAATCCTGTCCTCAGTCTGAAAACTTTTAAAGCAACTATATGATGGCAGCCGATGCTCATACCTAAAATTTTCTGACTGTGCATGCCCACACATTTTCCAAATACCTGAGAGTTGTGCAGGAATTTTTTTTTTTTCAGGGCTAATATTCTCACAGAAGCTCACAGCCCGCAACATAACCCAACATCATGCCACAACGTTCTGATATACACTAAGCTCTCAGCCTCGAACAGACATCGCTCCTGTGGTGAAGTGATCAGACACACACACCACACTGCCGCTCTGTTGTCGATACAGCCTAGCTATCGCTTCGCTGTTGCAGCCATTAATGTATAAATGCACTTTGGTATTTGGAAATCTCCACCTGAATGTACAGTAGGTTCTCAATAGCTGTGTCCCGAGGGTCAAGTGAGCCTTGGGACACGCTCCAGTGGGTCGTGTAGTGGCTCAAATTCATATATTTATTGAGATAATAATAATAAAAAGAATGCCAGTATTAGTATAATAATTAAACCATGGTGCAGATATGCTTTACTTAAAGCGCGAAACTACGTTACGTTATTTCAGCACGGATATAGCCATTCTTTCCTCAGCAATACGTAATTAGCAAGCATTTCTTCGCAAAAATTCAAAAAAGCGGTGTGGAAGTTTTGTGTATAATTTTTGTTTTAATCGCACATCTTTCGAGCGAGATCTGACTTAATTAGTCAGCATTTTTTTAGAACTCTGCATTTGTTGCAGATGTAGTAATTTAAGCGGTTAAAGAGCCCGGCACTAAAATATTATACTGAGAACAACTGCTTGAGCTAAGATTATTGTTTTTACCAGCATAAAATGAAAGCGGGTATGGAAATAAGTCGGAGCCAGCAAAAAAGTCCCGTCCCACTGAACGCTTGAAGACAAAAAGAAAGGTATAATGGTGAAGAATGAATTATAAGAAAAGAAACAAAAAGAAATGAGCAGAAGCTTCTGCCATCAGCTCCGCCCATGAGAAGAATGAGTAGTCGGGGAAGGCTGTTAGACAGCTATGGTAGAAAAAATTGTCACTCACGCTCTGGAGATGCTTTCTTTGCCCGCCACCCACAGCGAAGGTGTGCCTTCTCCATGCTGCTCCAAATACTCCAGCAGCACAGGAACTTCCTCTGCTGTTGCTGAAATATTGGTAGGCACATCTATGTATTTATTTATGGGCACAATCAAGGAAAATATTAAGAAATCACCGAGTTTCAGCACGAGAAAATGTAAATATTCAAAAAACTGTAATGAAATAAAGACTCTGGCATCTCTCTAGCGACAATTTTCTTGTGAGAAGGGAATCAAAACAATGATAATAACCTAAAATAAACTAGTTCACAAAGACATGGTTTTTATAGTCAGGCACTGGATGGACATTGGTGTGATCTACGTAGTTTAAAAAAAACGTTTTTAGTCAACTTTAAATTTACTGAGGTTGGTTAGTGGTTATCAAGCCGTTGTTTATTCCAGAAAATATAGCAATGAAATAAGTACTGACGAAAATATTGAGAAAAGAGTAGAAAAGTTTCATTAAACACATGTTTTAATAAAGAGGGTGGACCCGTGATTAGTGACTGAATTATCTAAAGAGATAAAAAGAGTGTTCTCCTCTCGACCTTCAACTTTGATTAGCTGTTTCAATTAGGCGTATTTTATCTCTTGATCTTAATTTTCGATTGCTCGGTTGAAAAATTTGGATTGGGTTTCCAGCCTTACTTAAAAATCGTTCCCGCCCAATGATTGAATTTAGGGCAGACTCAAGCGTAATTAGCTTGTCATTATCGACTGAAGCTCACCCAAAGTTTTAAATCGATATATATATATATATATAGCTGGGAATTAGAGTTCCTTACAAGCTAGAGTAAATCGGAATGGAAATTTCACCCTGAAAGTGGGCAATCGAATTTGCATCAAACCCTACCTCTTGCTAGGACACCTTCAGGTAGCTGTTCACAAGCCTCCGCTGCCTCTCTCCACGTGATTGGCTGGTCAGCAGGAATCACCCAGTACAGCAGCACCGTGCTGTTGTCTCCTGTACCGGAGTTTTCTTTTTCGGTGCCACCCATTCCTTGTCGCGGATCTCGTTCGATACCGGCATTTTCTGGACCGGCACCGTATGAAGCAGCATCATACCTAGTCCCTGCACCTACTGGGGCAGTCTTGGTCCCGAGGACACTCTCACTAGCTTTGGACCCATACCCGCTCCACGTGGACGCAGGTGTCCCGGGTGTATCAGGGGGCCGTGCAGTGTAGCGGTAAAGCTGTAGCTCTCCACCATCGGCGCCCTAGGGAAGAATTGCACAAAGTATTCAGGCAAGAGGAATTCAGCCTACGTTGTTTCTGGGACCATTAGCACTTTGAATTGCATTGAATGTTTCTAACAATGTCCCGAAGTCGTTAGACCAAAGGTCGTCAATATTTTTTAGTGTATATATTCCAGTGTATATATTCCTTTCACGATGAGACCCGAAGTCGTTAGACCAGAGGTTGTCAATATTTATAGTTTTCCAGTGTATATATTCATTTCACGATGAGAATATCATTCCCTCTTGTAGCGATTGATGAACTAAAATAGTGAATGCCTAACAAATATCACATAATTTAATTCATGCTCTCAATATTTTTTTCATCCGACACCTTGGAATACTCCCTAGTGGAGACTATATTAGATTACTAGTGACCACTTAGTTCTATTTAAGCCACAAAGTAAAATATTCCAGTGAAATGCTGAACTTTCCGTTAAGGCTGAAGCCTGAATGACTGGCTGCACATATGTAATCTAATATTATATGCCGTTTTTGAGAGGTTTCTGGGCATTGTAATGTGATAAACATATATAGTGCAGTGTACGTGCGTGCAGGAAGGAATCGACGAACACCAAGTTTTAGGAATGGCTGAAAGGCTGAGGCGGCTGGAACTCTGTAGCAGTGTGGCTGGAAAGGACAGTAATGAGAGAAAAAGAAGCTTGCGGGCCTATGGGAGGAATAGATATTTTATTAGCTTTCTTCTGCCTGTAATAATCGCAAAACTGCACTCAACACACCTTGTATAACGATCGTACTATATATTTTTGTGGAGAATTGCGCCACTAGACTTGAGCCACTTTAGAAATAATGTAAGCCAGATTTAAAAAAAAAAAAACGAGTTCCTCCTTGTAAAACCTCCATGCCACAGTTAATTCGTAACCGTTTCGTGGGGGAGGGTGGGGGTTGTTTGTGCTTCTGTCGCAATCGGCACCCGTGAATGAACCCTGTCTTCTTTCGTTTGCGGCTCTAGATGTATCAGACACAGAACCTAGCATGACACACCTCCATGCTCGATGCCTGTCACCAAGGAGGTTTAATTAGAGGAGAGAACACAGTCATATTCCTCCCAACATGCCAGCGATCTTTAATTTTTTCAAAGGCTGTTCTGTTCAGTCACGGATCCTCCTCTCGCCACAGCTTCCCTACCAATCACAGGCTTCCAGACATTCGTCGCGGACGAGACACGAATTACTCGTAATTGCCTGTGAGTCGATGGCCGCCTGCACAGGTGCACACTGCAGCACACATGTTCGGCCAGTCAGACAGATTTCAGTCTAGCCTCAACGTTGGCTCCATCGCCGAGCCTTATGGCTATTTCCTTCCTATTAAACATCTCTGTCTGTTACTGAATTGACAGTCGTTTCAATTAGTTCCTAACCATTTCTTCTGCAAACATTTGTACGCGTTCCAGAACCTCACCAAATTTGGCCGACGCTCACTCTATTTATTTTACCTCCAATATTGAGACCAACTGAGTACGAAAAATGAATAGTGAAACTCAATAATATGTATTTTTTCAGTCATTAGCTGCTGAGGTCAAATTTTAAATAATCATTTTATCCCTAACTTAATCGTCGTGATTCAACTCTGACAGTCTTCACAAAGATAGATACACAAATGATAAAACAAGAGAAAACACTGCTCCAAGGCAACTGATAACTAATTGACGCCCAATAGCAACAAAATTGAATGGACATGTTCTGAAGGTTTATTTTATATAATAAGTACAAAGACTAACATATTCTAGTAACCGTTGTCGTTTTATGCCTTTAAGGAAAATCTGGATTTTGAAGATGGTCAACTCTCTAGTGAGGAGCGCCGAATAAAATCTAATCACTATTTTCGGCATCATCATGGTGTTTTTTTCTTTGAGTGTGTTATTCGAGTAGATATAAACCAAATTAAACTTGAGAATATATCCTTCATCCAAGTATTATTATTATTAGATCCATTGTTTTACCAACCCAGACGCAACGCGGCGATTCAGGAGTGAGTTCATCCAAGTATACTGCTTTACTGTTCAACAATATTTATATTTTGAGCTCAAAGTGTTTACTTTCGTTCAATTTTTCAGTGTCACAAAGTATCACATAATTATTTATCGTGTGCAAGAATGTATTTCGTAAAGCTATAACAATCAGCTCCAATCTATGGCCTGGTCAATAAGCTAACTTTTCGTTAAAACGTGCAGTAAGAAAAGAAAAGTTAGATTCAGGTGCATGTAACAGCACTGAATATTAGTTGATTATGAGTCAATTATAATAGGCTACAGTATTAAGTATGAACTTGTTCAGCTAGCAACCGCTTTTCACTCGACGTCCGGCGTACACTCATCGACCCTGACCCACCGACCGTTCATGACTCACCCCAACGTCCCCTACACGCCGCTACTGTTCCACCATTCATTACTCATCAACCGTCTATTTCTCACCGTTCCTTTTCTCACCGTTCCTGACCCACCTCCCATTGCTCATAGCTCCTGACTTACCTCCCATTACTCACCGCTCCTGACCCACCGGCCATTACTCACCGCTCCAGACCCACCTCCCAGTACTCACCGCTCCTGACCCACCTCCCAGTACTCACCGCTCCTCACCCACCTCCCAGTACTCACCGCTCCTGACCCACCTCCCAGTACTCACCGCTCCTGACCCACCGGCCATTACTCACCGCTCCTGACCCACCGGCCATTACTCACCGCTCCTGACCCACCTCCCAGTACTCACCGCTCCTGACCCATTGCCCATTACTCACCAGTGGGCAGTACACCAGCAAGAAAGCAGCAGCCAGGCACCGACACAACGAACGTCTCCACATCTCCAGCGTAGATTCCAGGAGCTCCACCAGTTGGCAGTTAGTCGATTCAAAAATATGAATACTCGCTATTTCCTTTAGTGCTTGAAGGCAGCTTTGCCTTTATAGAACGATATTTTATGGACGCTAACAATTAGAAAAAGTTCGTTAAAAGGCTTTCGTAATTCTCAACAATCTGGAAGATACATATATTCATAAAAAACTTTTCGCTTTCACTGATGACTTGTAAGGAAGAAATCACCTTTGCTTGGCAAAGTACAGTGGATAAACTATCTACGGAATGTATATTAGGCTACCATAGCACTTGCATGTCTCAAGAGAAGCTCCAACCTCTTTGAAGATACTCGCAAAATCCCCCGTCAGAAGGAACATTTTCGTAGACAAACACCTCTGTAGCAAATTTCGTAAAGATTTGTGGATTAATTTTTGAGCTATTTTGGTGACAAACGCGACGAAAACATTACCTCATTGTCGGAAATAATAAGCCGGGGTTTCATAAGAGAACTAGAGCATTCTGAGAGTGCATACCTCCACCAAGCAAGGCAACGGTAACGAAAAATTCAAATTGGTTCTGAAGCCATGATTTTTTTTTTGTATCTACGCCAAAATCGGAACACTTGTGCCGTATGATAGTATTAACAGTGTCTGTAACGTTCTTGAAGATCCGTTCATAACTTTTTGAGTTATCTTGGGCAGACAAAGGAAGGCAGACAAACACGACAAAAACATAACCACCTTGGCGGAGGTAATAATAATAATAATAATAATAAAATGAGAAGCTTCGTCGCCTTATTTTAGCATCATACTGCCGCTGAATAATTTCTGTTGTTTTTCTGTTATTCATCAGTACACATGAAATTAATTACGTCCAGCAGTCCTCATGATAATATTTGATCATTTCCTCCAAGCCAATTCGAGTTTATTTATTAGCATTCATCGGCGTACATGCTGTTAATTATGTTCAACGATCAGAGAATATAACAAACACCGTCGTGTGTTTATTTGTTGATATATTTCTATGTTTATATATTTCTACCCAATCGAAAATTTATTGGCATTGATGGGCTACCGATGGGAAAAAGGTGAAAGGTATCCGATAACATCGAATAAATGCCTATAAATTTCCGATTGGGTATATTTCGAGTCCTCCCCCGCCCCTCTTAAAGAAATAGATAGACAAAAATAGACCAGGTTGCAGATTTTGCAATTAGGTTGCGTTTTCATGGATATCGATGACCAGATAGTAGAAGATGGCGACAGTGGAATCATTATTCCTTTATCTCAATGCACTTCGGCTTGAAACAGGTCTTGTCTTGACATGGAAATAATGAGGCTATTTTGAGCTCCTCTTAGCGCGGTTATGGAGTCTGATTTTTAAGACTTTTTCCACATATTGAAGTATATTTTTGTTCGTATCATTGAAAACTGATAGGTAGAAAATAGGCCAGGTTGCAGATGATGGCAAACGTATATCTCAATGCAGTTCTTTCTTTTTCAACGTTGAAGTTAACTCAATGCTGATACATACAGCTTCTCTAAGCAGTTCTGTTGCATTGTGATTCGTACTCTCTTTCGAGGTTTCCTTCATCCAAACTTCAACTGCCCTGAGTTTATGATGGTGCTCAAATTGGCTGCATAGTCATCAAAGCTAGTGGCAGGATATTATTCAGCGGTCAGAAGGTGGGGAAAAAGCTTTAGGATTCTTGGCAGCAAATAATTTTCTCCAATTTCTGTTGTTCGTTCAACAGAACAACATTTCACTTGAGTAAAAACTTCCGAGCTATATTACAGCGTCAGTATCCTGGGTTCAGAGCTCAGTATTTATTAGGAGATAATATCGACTGCGGGAAAAAAATATTTCTTTTAAGCGCATCACCGAGGGACAGCTTGGCGCTGCTCAGCCTTAGTATTATCAGGAAAATTATGATCAATGAAGGCTTATCATCACAAATTCTTCGCTGTCATTTTTGACAGCGAGGGCACTCTAGTAGATATTAACATATACTGTATACTGTATATACTGTATGCACTGTATTTGCGCTTATTTATTAGCGTTCAATGGCGCACACGCAGTTAATTGTCTCGACTAAACGCTCTTCAGTTGGCACTCAGTAGCCGGGTTATATTCCACACAGCAGCGTCGGGTGACTTGAATAACTAATGAGCCGCAGCTGCACCAGCAGCGGCAGCAGCGGAATTGCACGGTCGTATAATAAGTGGTGATGGCTGCGACTCAATCGAAGCTAATTTCTACCGATGGCGCGGATGTGGAATTTTGCTGCCCTGCAGCACTTAATTAGAGTGGAGGGCCCCACTCCCCTCACCCTGGAGCGTCCTAGGCGTCCTGAGTTATTAGCCTCACCGGGCACCAAGTGACCGTATCTGATCATTCCTAAAGCTTCCTGTATCAAGCTCCAAATAACCGTATCTGATCACTCCAAAAACCCCCTGTATCGAGCACCAAGTGACCGTATCTAATCACTCCAAATACCTCCTGCATCGAATACCAAATTACCGTATCCGATCCCTCTATGGCCTCCTGTATCAAACACCAATTATCCGTATTGCCTTACACTAAAATATCATTTATCTAGCAATAATACACTATATCTCATAAACCAATCGCGAGCGAGACGACGAGAAGCCCAGTCATATTGGGGGCCGTTTCAAACCGTTTACGAATAAAGCTTGAAATAAGATCCAGATCATTCACTTAAAAATAAAATCCCTGCCATGCTAAGGTTAATTAGGTTTGATTATTTCGCTCAGAGAGGATGCATTGAAATTAACTCAAATGTTATTCGGAGCGTGAAATTAACTCTACGGAAATTCAAACAAATATTCAACTATCGCATCTCTGCAACTATGTATTAATTAATGACAGCTGATGAGAACTGAATCATAGAATGTAAGTGTAGAGACTATGTAAGTACAGCTCAGGACCATGCAGAGGCCATCCTGAGACTGTGCAGAAGTAGTGCAGAGATAGCCAAGGGACTGTGTAAACGTGCACAATGTAGAAACATTGCAAAGGCAGTCTAGGATCCACAAGATGTACAGTACAGCGGCAGCTCTAGGGCAGAGATTCTGCAGAAGTAGTGCAGAGATAGCAGAGGGACCATGCAGAGGTATACAGTGCAGGGACGGTGCAGAGCACCATAAGCAAGACTGACCCCTGCACTAAATTATGCAGAGATGCTAGCAGCGCTTCGCGGCACTGTCCGAGGGAAGAGAGGGAAGGAGGGAGTGAGGGATGGGAGGGAAGGAAGGAATTGAATGGGAGAAAAACGGAACAGGAAGGGTCGGATAGTGAGGAACACTGCAGTGGAGTGGAAGAGTAGAGGAAAACTATTGTGAAAAAAATTAAATAGGGGAGAAACACATGGTGAACATCGGAGTGTTGAAAGAAATGTATTTAAATACAGAATACATAAATGTTTTTAACTAGAAAGAAGGCCAAATCTTTGCGAAGTGCCTTCACTGTAATCCCTGAGCAGCTTCATTTTGAAAGCAGGTACTTCACCGGGAAGATATATATAATCTAAATAAAAGTACTCTAATTGAAGTACAACAAATGATAAATAAAGTACAATGTTACCGCAATTTACACACTTCTTTGATAATTACTAAAAAAAGTTTTGCATGAACGACTTTGAAATAACCAGTTGAAATGTTATTCATGTTTGTTCATTACGGTGCCGCACCAATACAAATCAAGTAGTGAAAGAATTCGAGTATCAAATAGGCACCAATAATTTGTCAATTACCTAAAGTAAAAAACTAAAACCTTGCGTGCTATGTTGGAACAATACGATGAATGGAAATTTTGCGCAGGTATTGTAGTTTTTTATTGCAAAAAAAATGCAAATTTGTATATGAATTATTCATTGTATATGGGATTCATTAAATCCCATCAGCAATTACACGGGAAACGTTGAAGTTATAGAACATTGGAAACTTAGATTGGAAGGCGCAGTGAAAAACAACAGTAAGCAATATAGCTAGAATCCTACTGGATTCCCACAGTATGGCACAATATCACCCGACAATAGTGTGGCAGACACTGAGCCTCAATAGATACTGTTCACACAGGTAGAGAGCGACACTGTCCCCTGTATGTTGTCGCTTTCGCTGCGCTACATCGCTCTGTAAATTTTGCTTACATTTCTTGAGTGAAAGTTCTGGGATTCATTAAATCCCATCAGCAATTTTCGTGCCCCTTAGATGCCGAAATACATTGGCAAAGCAACAGAGAAATTCACAAACTAGAGGGGTGAGCTAAAATATGATGAACAAACAAAAGAGAAATACACAAATAACCGAGGTGAAGATGAAGGTGATGGACAACCAGCAGAGAAATGCACAAAGCAGTGGGTTGAGCAAAAATACAATGGACAATCAACAGAGAAATTAATAAACCAGAGAGTTGAGCAAAAATACGATGTACAAACAACAGAGAAATGAACAAATGAGCGAGTTGAGGAAAAATATGATGGACAAACAACAGAGAAATGAACAAACCAGCGAGTTGAGCAAAAATACGATGGACAAACATTAGAGATATATACATACTAGCGAGTAGAGCAAAAATACGATAGACAAACAATAGAGAAATGCACAAACCAGCGAGTTAAGCAAAAATACGATGGACAAACAACAGAGAAATGCACAAACCAGCGGCTTGAGGAAAAAGTGCAGGAGTGAAGAGGCGTAACGGCAATCAAAGAAAGCGATCACCTCTGAGCTAACATGGCGGGATTATGGCGGGGACCCGGAGTGTTAAAGGGGAAAGTGTCGGAGTGTCGGGGACTGTTGTGTGTCGGAGTGTCGGGGGACTGTTGTGTGTCGGAGTGTCGGGGGACTGTTGTGTGTCGGAATGTCGAGGGACTGTTGTGTGTCGGAGTGTCGGGGGCTGTTGTGTGTCGGAGTGTCGGGGACTGTTGTGTGT
>LQNS02277100.1:7747163-7770351 GCA_001587735.2 Parhyale hawaiensis
AATTCACCCCAACAGTGTAATGAAATCGCCCCGTTATGTACCGAGAGGTCCATCGCACTTTCTTTTATTTAGACTAACTTGATACAAAAGAAAGTACCTTCACACAAATCGGCATAAACCTGCCTCGAAACATCTTATAATATAACTTCCTAGCATTTTGTTTTCATTTTAGTTACAATTTTAACCATTTTTTAATATTATTATTGCACTGCGATTTTTCACCCCAACAGTGTAGTGAAATCACCCCGTTTTGTAGTGAGGAGCAGATCGCGCAGTTTTCCTTTAATAACTTCACTACAAAAAACGTAGTGTCTGACCGGATGAATCGGTCCGAATGGATTGCACGGGTGAATTGATCCGAATGGACTGCACGGGTGAATCGGTCCAATTACTGGTATTGGAAAATGAATAGGCTAAATACTGAATCCTCATAACTATTTTCTCTGTTCATAGGCCCATTACTCCCCTACATAGGCAACATGTAACAGAAGCTCTAAGTATCTGAACATTTTTGTGGTAGGCTAGATGAAAAATGAACTTGAGAAAAAATGACCTTGTTTCAACTTTACACTTTAATAACGAACATATTTTTCAACTTTCGTTGCAGACATGAAGTAGTTGTAGCAGCTTCATGAAACTTGGGTCGTACAGGTAAAAAGAGTTTCTCTTTACAGTGCAACCAAGGATATTTTGGTACCGTGTATACTTTCGTCACTATGCCACTTTAATGATCGGTCCGAATCACCCGGCAGAAAAAATTTCAGGTGAATCGGACCAGTATGTTAAAGGGTTTACCAAAGAAATGTACAGACATTTAAAGGTTCTGTTACATGTTGCATATGTAGGAGAGTGGTGGACCTATATACAGAGAAAATATGAAGATTCAGTGTTTATTCATTTTCCAATACTAATAACCAAACCGAATCTTGCGCGATGTCTGGTCCGATTCACCCAGAATTTCTTTTTCCACTGGACCGATCCTTTGGAGTGTCTACCACAAAAATGTTCAGACTTTGAGAGCCACTGTTATATGTCGCATGTATAGGAGGATAGTAAGTCAATATACAGAGAAAATATGAGGATTCAGTATTGATTTTTTTTTCCATTACTAATAACAAAACTGAATCACCCGCGACTGTGCAGGTCCGATTCACCCGGATTAGCAGGATGCACTCGGTGCCACTGCAAGTACCAACATATTTCAAAGTTTCTGTATAGTAGTTAGTGCACACATAAGGTAGCTAAGTGTATGCATGTGTATTTGTAGTTCCTAACTCTGGCAGGTGTCTCAGCAGCAACAAAGTTTCCAGTTTGCCGTTCCGATTCACCCGGTCTGACGCTACGTTTACACAAATTGGCATGAACGTAGGTACTTTGAAACATATTAAATAAGTGTGAAAAGTTTCAACTTCCTAACCCCTGTCGTTTTTTAGTAATTTTAAAGTAGCTATATATACATATATATATATATATGAGGAAAATGCGATCATTCACCCCGATCGACGCTAACAACTGGATATAGCTAGCTACTTTATTTCAGTACCTAGCTACTATTAGGCTCTACTCTGTTGAATGAATCTAGTGAAAGCAACTACAGTAGCTAATCTATAATTAGCTATTGGATGGTTGGCAATGTAGCCTAATGGCACTAAAAGCAGGTACTGGTACATAATGAATAGGGTAAGTGGCCCAGTGGAGACGCACCCGCAGTAAAAAAGCTGCGGCTCGACCACCAGACACTGCGAGAAATGTTCAGTACATGCAAAAGAAAGCTTAATATGTTTCCTAAACACCCACCAAAAATGAACTTCCAGCCACCTCACAGCCCCCCTCACTGCAGGTGCGTCTCCTTTGGGCCCCATACCTTATAGCTACCGAATGAAGGCTAGTACAAAACAAAAATGAGCGTGTATGGATGGTTGTAGTGCTAGGTAGCTACCTACCAGGGCTTGTGAAATTGGACAGTAGTTTATCTGACTGCAGTTAGCGTCGGGCCGGGCGAGAGAACACAAAATCCCGCAAGTCACAATAGCGCTAATACTATCATAGCTGTAGAAACACGCTTCCTTGTGCAGGACAGCACTAACAACAGGTAGCTAACTGCTCTATAAAGATTTTGTAGCACACATAATTACAGAAAAAGTTGTCAAGAAAAATTGTGCCATCACCTACAGACAGGAAACAGGGTGATTAGCTAGTCGTACCAAAGCGGGCAGGAAATTGCAGCTTTTATTGGGAGATCGTACCTATGGTACACATTCTGAAAGTGGGAATTACAATATGATTACATGGATTCTATGGTTTAATGACCTGCCGTTTCCAATGATCATTCAAATTTTTGCTAGTTCTTGTAGTTTTAAAAAAAAAGGGGGGGGGGGTGCGATCTCTCGCCCGCCGTCGGCGGGTGCGATTTCTCGCCCGACGCGACGCTAGTTGGTGTCCAACTCTAACTCGACTCCCTCAAAAACCTCTGGCTCCAACTCATTTGACCACATCGCATGCACAACTCCATGCACCCATCACCTCCTAGCTAGCTACTCTATAATACCCCCTGATGAAGCATAGAAGGCTCCAGCCTTCAAAAGTTTGGAATCCCCTCTTTTTTTATTAAACCCTGTCCATCAAGAGTATTACTGCTATTAATGTTTCAACTCTAGGCTATGATAAGCAGTATGGGAATATATGGTATGTTGCTACATAGCTAGTATAGGTAGCTATTTTTATTATTAACCCAATAACATAAATGTGGGATTTAGCTACTAGCGCAGTAGTTATTATATGGTAGCTATATGTCATTTCTAGCTGTATGACAAAGAACATCGTTACCTTACAGTACTCCACAGCTGTGTTTTAAGGTTACTTAAATTTTGAGATTATACTTCTTCATGGCAACTACCAGATTCGTGCTTCACAGGACTGCACTGCATTGGGCGTGTCAACGTGGCCACAGCAGTGCAGTGGACCTGCTGCTACGCTACGGTGCTGACCCTACTGTGGTTAATCATCGTAATCAGACCCCTGCTCAGCTCACTGCTCTTCCTCATATCAAAGCAAAGCTTGGTATGTCTTTAATTGTAGGTGCTCCGAAGTTCAGGGTAGGGACCAACCGTGTCCCCCGAGGAGGTTTAACAGAAGGAAGGAAGGAACATAGCTACTGTTAGCTATTGCCGTAATGGCCAAGAATTTTTTCTTTTGATGGCTGTTCTCTTCCTACCAGTCATAGGCTCCCAGCCATCCCGTTCCACTAATCAGAGATTCCCAGCCATCCTGTTCCACCAATCACAGATTCCCAGCCATCCCGTTCCACCAATCACAGATTCCCAGCCATCCCGTTCCACCAATCACAGATTCCCAGCCATCCCGTTCCACTAATTACAGATTCCCAGCAACCCAGTTCCACCAATCACAGATTTCTAGCCATCCCGTTCCACCAATCACAGATACCCAGCCATCCCGTACCACCTATCACTGACTGCCAGCCATTTATACAACCGATCAGGCCGTTAGCCGGGCTTCAGCCTCTAGAAAAAATTTATCTTCCGACCTCCGTTACAGTTACAACCTCCTTCTATTAAAACTCCTTGGAGTCCCCAGTCATTTTTGCTGCTCCAGCCCAATAATTTTTGGTGACCTCTCCCAAATTTCAGCCCTGTCAGTACATCTAAGTGATAGCATGGTTACTAGATTAACCTTGTCCTTTGCTCATAATTTTATCCTGAGTCAAAGATGAACAAAGGAAAATGGAAAGATATTGAGGTGGAAGAACGGCACAGAAGAGAAACAAAAAGGGAACTTCAGTAAAGTTGTTTTTGCCGCCTTTTATTGACGTTGATGTTTATTGATATTCGTGTGTGCCGTAGCTTACACATAAGTTGAACTTCCTAATCCTATTATTATAGTGCTATTCCTACGAGCGTGGTAACTTAAATCATGGAAGACTAGAATGCTTCGTGGCGTACGACCATCACCCGCGGTGGGAGCAAATTTCATCGCCGTCATTTTTGATGGCCAGCTAATACTAGTGTTTTGGCATGGGTCNTGAACTTCCTATTATGATAGTGCTATTCCTACGAGCGTGGTAACTTAAATCATGGAAGACTAGAATGCTTCGTGGCGTACGACCATCACCCGCGGTGGGAGCAAATTTCATCGCCGTCATTTTTGATGGCCAGCTAATCCTAGTGTTTTGGCATGGGTCACATCGAGGACAGCCCACCAGATTCCCTGCAAAAAATCATGAATATAGTTGAACTCCTTCAACCTGTTTTTGGGTGGAGAGTAAATTTCATCACCGTCATTTTTTATGGCTAGCTAATCCTAGTTTTTTGCTATCGGTCACATCGAGGGTTACACACCAAACTCCCTACAAAAAATTGTGAACACTGATCAACTCCTTCGACCATTTTTTGGGTGGATACGGTATATATAGCTGCTTAATCTTCAACGAAAACATTATCACCTGTCTCACTTCGTTCGCGGGTGATAAAAATAACAAGCCGTAGGTAATTTGGCGCACACCGTATACCTAATGCTAGTGTAGGTATACCGGTAGGCCTCTTTCCCTGAGCTGACCTGCTTGCTGCACTTTGTGTTGTTCAGTTTGTTCAACTTCTGCGTCTATTTCCGTGCGCTGAGGCATTTGATAAATTGATGTCTCAGTAGTTTCTAAATGACCATTCGGTAATTAGTAGAGTCTCGTACTACAGCCTATAGGCTAGGTATGTTGTTTAGAGCGCTAATCTCCATTTCATCCTTATATTTTCAATATCTTTGTGTAAAAATTTCTGCACATATACGGTAGCTATCTATTCTTTTTACCCTATCAGATGTTGCGACATTATCACCAATTTCGCTATCCTCTATCATTGCTGGTTTTGATGTATTATTGCTGATATTCCATATTTCTATTACAGGTTTCGCCACGTCAGCACTGATACCCTCCTCGCCAACCAACTCCCCCACTCACAGCAGCTTTGATCTCTGCAGCGACTCTTCCTTCACCAATGGGAGCAGCAACAACAACAATGCCAGCAACACCACAGCCATGAGCTTCAATAAGAACAACAGGTCTGCTAGCAACACTCCCGTGAGTGCTGTAGACGCGTGCTCCAATGGCAAAAGCAATGATAGTTGCGAGTCTATCAACGGTACCATCACTAGGAGCGGCAGCAACAGCCGGTCCCTGAGCACCCAGTCCTCCATTAGCAGCAATCACAGCGGCCGCAGCAGCCACTCTCGGTCCAACAAAGCTCCGGAAAGCAACGGCATCCGCAGCACTCGGGATACCCCCTACTCGGCCCCACCAAGCTCCCGGGACACCAACTCTCATGGCAATTCAACTTATGTTGGAGCTCCCAAAAGTACTTCCGATCCTCGGCGTTTGTCATCGTCATCGTGTTCTTCCCACTCACCACCGCCTTTCCCAACATTCCGGTCATCACCTCCACCTCTTCTCTCTTCCCCACCATCATCACCATCTCCTCCACCACAGCTTCCACCAGCGGCCTCTAAACCCCGTACCCCGGCTCCTATGCACCCCGCGGTCACCCCTGCCTCGCGGTGCTCCCCTCCGCCTTTACCTCAGTCTCCCACAGAATTTGATTTGGATGGGGAGTGCTATTCCCCTGATGTCGGTTCGATAACCCCAGTTAATGAAGATTTCCCATCATCTGGCTTCCATCAAAAGGTTACAAATTCTCGTGAAACGACTGGGGAAGATGGCTGCATGATGGCCGGGCGGACCAGTACTGCAGTGGGACTTTCCAGTACCTCGGGAGGCATTTTTAATCCATTGTCTCTCTGCCCGGAGAATATGAGCAAACAAGACGAGAAAAACTGGTGCGCAGACTTTGATTTGTCTAAGGTTGACAAACCCGGGAAAGAAAGTTTACCTGCTGCAGATATTGTACGCAAAAGCNTTAATCCACTGTCTCTCTGCCCGGAGAATATGAGCAAACAAGACGAGAAAAACTGGTGCGCAGACTTTGATTTGTCTAAGGTTGACAAACCCGGGAAAGAAAGTTTACCTGCTGCAGATATTGTACGCAAAAGCGAGCCTCAACCGGTAACCCATACGCAGTTTGTGGAAGCTGCGCAAGTCGGTGAAAATGATGATGACGTTTTTGGTCAGTTTATGTGTAATGACCAAGCACTAGACATGAATATATCTGCATCCAGGTATATACCGGCAGTAGATGACGGAGCAGGAGGAGGTTCTCACCCATTAGCGACAGTAAGCCCTCTTCCCGAGCAGTCAATGAAGCTACCCGAGACTGCAGACACACCCGCTATTGGTCAGTTTGGTCTTGTGGATACCCTTGCTGATCTGGAAGTGCCCCACAGTGCTGCTGCCGAAACAAAAAGTACTCCTCAACCTACGTCGTTTGCTAATATATTCACATCATCTAAAATTCTCACGACTCAGTTAGGCATTGCAGGTCAGCATGAGAATCATACCGCCGGAGCGCATCATTTACCTGAAGACGCCAATGGCTTGTTCAGTGTTCCTGGAAGTTGTACGGCTGCTAAATCAAATTCTGTTGCTCAGGACTTGGCTGTAACTGGCAATCCTGATCCTTCATCTTCCATTGTCTCAGCTTCTGGACAAGATACTGATTCTAATTCTCAACATTCGATGCCGGCCCGTCCTCCAAAGGATTCCCTCTCTACTGACGCTCTAAACAACAACAGCCACGAGAAAGAAACACCGGAAAGTGGAGGCAGCAACTCGTCTGGTGATGTGACAACAATGAATCTCATTCGGTTCACTAGCAACTTATCTCTCAATAACATATCTGACGGCTATGGCACTAGCAGTGGTGATGTAATTGGTCAGAGCTCGACCTGCACCAACCTGGTGACTGATGTCTTCGAAATTACTTCAGTGGATGTGGAGCCGATGCTGGATGAAGCTGAAAGATACGATGAAGTCGATGCCGATTTTTCTGTTGCGGGTGATCGTAACTGTATCATCAATGGCCTTGATGATGTGGAGGCTTCGAAAGTATCCTGGTCGGGGCATCGTGATGATGATGATGATGCCGTCCGCGTTGACGAGAATAAGGAAGTGATGGATGGTTCAGAGTCTCCTCCAGGAAATAGTGTCTCCTCCAATGAGGACAGTGGTATTGTGAAATCGTCACAGAGTTCTGCGTCAGACACAGCCGGCAGCCCCGTCCTAGCTGTGCACTCAATGGAAGGTTCTCCAGACACGGCCAAACGTTCGTCTGCTACCAGTACAGCTTCTACCAGCCCTCCATACCGAACGGTGGTAAGCCTCATTCCGGACAGAAATACTGCGGAAGAAGAGTGCAAAGGTGAATTTTACGTCGACCATCGGGTAACGCGTGGACAGCAGACGGACCGTAAGTGGGGATCGATGGACCAAAGCGAGCAGACGTCTGCTGCTGAGAGCATATCGGTGTCTACGACCGCTGATGTGCCGCACGACTTCCATAGAAGATGTTGTTGCTGCTGCTGTGGATGTGCCAAGGAAAGCCGCAACACACGAGAGGCGACCAGTGCTGTCACCAAAGTCAGTGTGGCACTGGAGACTGATCCCATTGTGCCTGAGAAACCCGAGGGTGAGTTTGCTGTTAGCTAGCACATACCTAGGCCTATGTGGTAATATAGGTATGTATGATAGTGACATTGTGCCTGAGAAAACCTAAGGTGAGCTTGCCATGGTAAATTGGTGATATAGTTAGGCATGTATGGAGACTGTCTTGATTGTGCTTGAGAAACCTGATGGTGAGTTTGGTGGTGATACATCTACGGTATTATATGGAGACTGACCCCATTGTCCTTAGAAAACCAGGGGTGAAATTACTCTTCGTACATCTATTGTAGCACTTCCTCGAGGGGCATAGGATGGGTCATAGAGTTAGGTTCGCCCATCCTATGTTGTGGGGATCTAGCAGTACCTCCAGGGAGTTGGTGTAGGTTACCTTAGCCATTAGCTATGCCTTCGGGAACGCTTATTTTTCGTGCCCACGTTGCTTCCTTCTGCTATCATACTTCTATTGATGTTACTTTTCTCTGTTCTTCCTCTTCTTTCCCGACTTGCGTTTCCCATGCGCGTTGTTTCTGTGAGGGAACACCCTCGCGCATGGGCTCCACTTTTCTGTCGGCATATCTATTACGGTATAGGTAGCTACCTACGTCCGGTATACCTTTCTCTGTTACTGTTAGATCGACCACCTTTCCCGCGGAGATGGACGCTCAAACTATTAAAAACAATTATAATCTTTGCTATATTTAATGTCAGAAATGTGCTTCCCTACCGAGGCAGTGAGTCTTCCAATGTTTGGGCTTGCATCGTAGGCGTTTTTACTGTACCAGAATCCATGGCAAGCAGGTAAGGGAGAACCCTCGAACGAGGAGGGAGGGGGGTGTCCTGTTTGGCCCATTCAGGCGAACACCATCCGCCAAGCGTTCCCCTAATTGTGGCAACGAATAAAAACAGTGTCGGTTGCGGGGGCACTGAACTGACCAACAATGGGGACAGTCTGGACTGCCGCAGTAGTCGTGTAGGAGCTTTCCGTTTTTTTATGCCATACATCGGCAATCTGTGGTTGACTGCAGTGGTGCACTCCTTCGAGCCTAGCATGGATTCATTTGCAGCACGAATCAGTGCTTGTGGATTTTCCAGTTGCGGTGTGGAATCGACTTTATTTACTAATGTTGTCGATAAAGATGGAGTCATTGAGCTTGGGATACTTAACGATACCTGTACCTACCTACCATTACTGCTTCTATAAATCTCTTGAGATAATACGGTGTTGGTGTTACATTTGAAGGCTGCATCGCTGCTTGTGTAATACCTAGCTACTAGAAAGCACCGTTGGTATTGATACGTCTATTATAATTATACGGTAGCTAGTTCATATGACGACTGAGTCATAGTGCTTTGAAGCCTGAAGGCGTGATAATTGGTTCGTTTCTTGCTCATAATCTCAGCTTTGCATTGAAGACTACGATACACTTTTCATAATTAGAAATACTGTGTAACTAACATAATGTTCATTTTCCATTTGTTACTTTTTTTTGTTACATCAATAAGGCGGTTTTCCCATATGATACACACCAGCAATGCTATTATCTGCAACTTTGGTATGTCACAGAGACCATAATCAAGGTCCGCGTCGCTGACTCCGATGACCCTGATTTCATCGAGCTAGTGCTGCCTGAGTCCTCGCCGAGTGCTGCACACCGCACCTACGCTGCACTGCTGCAGCTCTGCTGCACACATCTCTATCTCAACCCCCACCATGTGCAGCGCATCAGGTATTGAACTCCTCTCTTATTATTCTCATGGTACCTAACGGACATTGAATTAGGGGCTTTTTTCGAATCGGTGCTTGGAAATTAATTAGTTTGAGGCAGGTACCTTTAGTTTTGAGTTGTTGTTTGTTTTACAATTCTTATCCGTGTAGCTCATGACAACTCGCCATAAATTAGGTATGTGTTGTTTTGTAATTGATACTTGGAAATTAAATGGTAGCCTATCAGGTAGGTGCTTATATTAGGAATTTTTCGTTGTTTACACTTCATATGTTAGGAATTTAATGTCATTTCCGGACATTATGTTACTGGTTTCATGGAAAGAAACTGGGCTATGGGGCTAAACTTTCGAGCATCGAAGTTGACTTTAGGGAACATGTCTCGTGTTCATCTTGCAGCACTTGTTGGTGCGAGTTTTAGTTAGCTAATCGAAATGATCCCAATGAATGGCGTCTCAACTCATTCTTATTTCTATGTCAAGGCTAACGAAACTGCGTGCCCTTTGCAGGAAGCTGCCCAACACCCGACTACGGAACGACGGTGACGTGGGACGCCTGAGGTCCGGTGTGGAGCTGGAGGTTGTGGTCACAGGTCGGCAGGGGGGCCGGACAGCTGCCCCCAGCACGGGGGGCTTTGGCGCTCGGCCCATTCTGTACTAGTCTACTGGCATCTCTCTGAGACCACCACTAGTCTATTAACCATTTGAGGCGCGAATGGCTCGAATGGTTATTATCACTTACGGTATTATTTTGAGCAGCTATTTGATTTTAAGGGACCCTTGAAATGTTAACTGCGTCCTGCTAAATACCCCATCGACTCACGAGGCCTGCTCACAGGACGGAACTGAATCCTGCAGCTACTGCCCAAAAATATCGTTCGGCCACCTTTTAAATAATGCTGTGCTACCTGTGAAAATTTATTTTTGTCACAGGCCGTAAAGGGCATTCTGTTCACCTTATTTATGTACTTACTTATTCCTTAGCCTAACGTTCGTTGTTCCCATAGCCTGGGGTGAGACGGGACTAAATATCTACCCATTCCTCTCGGGTTGGCAGGTTTGCTGGGTCGGCAAGGGATCCAATATTCATGGGGCCATATAATAATTCATGGGGCCATGAGTCGGAGTCTACAACTGGTTGGACTCAGAAGTTGGGAATCTGCAACTGGTTAGACCCGGAAGTTGGGAGTCGGCAACTGCTTGGACCCGGAATTCGGGGTCAGACTTGATCCTTCCGACCCTGCAAGGGTCAAATTTTCAGTGGTTTTCGACGCTGTCAGGTCTGCTGAAAGTTTTGAGCCAGATCTTCTACCTTGATGAATTGAAAATCAATTTTCTTAGAAATAACAATGTTAAGTCGGGTTCTGGAAGCGAAGAGTTTAAGATCTGACCCTTAATACTACTCCAGGGACCGCCAGATATCTGACTCCTACTTCTTAACAGCGCAGACTGTTTTGCTTTTTCTCCAACTCCGGGTTTCTAGCCTAGTAGGTGTTGACTCTGGTTTGCAGAGTCGGGGTCGTGGCCGATCAGCTTGGGAGGGAGGGGGGAGGAGGGCAGGAGTCGAAGTCGCACTTTGTCCATGCGATCCTGCAACCCTTTGCATCTAAACCCCTCGGTACTGGGATCCTGCATCCCTGCCAGTTGGAACGTGGCTCAACGGTCTCTACTGTTGGCGTTACGGAATTGAGCTAACGCATCACTAATGGCCTCCATAGTATCCTAATGTTATTATTACAGCGGTGACCCTGTTACTCTATAGGCCCCTTACGGATGAAAATCGTAATCGAGAAATGTTCAAAATCTAAAGATAATATTCAGTGCTTCCGGTACTCCAACACTCGATGCTTAATTCGAATGTCTGTTTCAGCGTGTATCGGTTGCCACTTTCCGTTACTCAAACAAGTGAAGATGCTGTGCAGTTCTTTGGAGATAAGCGCGTGTCCGCGGGGCAGTTTCCTCGTCTGCTTCGTCTACATAGTACTCGTGTACTCGGACTTTTCACTAGTCAAACCACCGCACTAAATTTGTGTCGAGTAATGAGGCACAGTGTACATCCACTGTCCATATCTGATCATTAGCTGTGTTGCCTAGTCCGTTGTTGTGTTCCGTAACTAGAACTGCAGTAGCTCAGAGTGAACGAAAGCCTCTGCTATGTCTGCTCTGTGAGGCTGGACCTCTTGGTCCTCATTTTGTCCAGTAGTTAATCTAATTTATTTCTGCTCTTTTTATTGTAACTTGTTAGCTGCTCTAGCCACGTAATATAAGGGGACTAATAACACGAGTGCGCCATCCGTCATGGTCATGGTGAAGTTTACTACGTCGCTACACTCGCCATGTTAACTTCCTGTTTTGGCAACAATTGCCAAATGATGTTTTTGCAGTGATCGTCAAGTATCTAGTTTTTGGCCGTAGTCACCAAATAGTGTTTTTGGCAATAGCCGCCATATGTTTTTTTTGGCAACAATTGCCAAATGCTTTTTTGGCAATAATTGCCAAATGATTTTTTGGCAATAATTGCCAAATGATTCTTTTGGCAGTAATTGCCAAATGATTCCGTTGGCAGTAATTGTCAAGTGATGCTGTTGGCGATAATCGCCAAATGGAGCTTTGGCCTGAAACACCTGCAGTAAGCTGATGCTTTCTATTGCCAGGACTCGTTGCCCCCCTCCCTCCCCCTCCCNTAGCTGAGGAGGATATCTCTCCCAGTGTATGTCAAGACGATTTTTAAACGAGTTGACCGACTCCGCAGAAACAACATCGGAAGGTAGTCTATTCCAGATGCTGACATGGTGAAGTTTACTACGTCGCTACACTCGCCATATTAACTTCCTGTTTTGGCAACAATTGCCAAATGATGTTTTTGCAGTGATCGTCAAATAGATACCTACTGTTTTTGGTAGTAGTCAC
This sequence comes from Parhyale hawaiensis, assembly GCA_001587735.2. Taxonomy (NCBI): domain Eukaryota; kingdom Metazoa; phylum Arthropoda; class Malacostraca; order Amphipoda; family Hyalidae; genus Parhyale; species Parhyale hawaiensis. The sequence continues at coordinate 7,759,354 of LQNS02277100.1, forward strand.
CAAATAGTGTTTTTGGCAGTAATTGCCAGATGATTCTTTTGGCATTAATTACCAAATGATTCTTTTGCCAATAATTGCCAAAGGATTCTTTTGGCGATAATCGCCAAGTGATGCTGTTGGCGATAATCGCCAAATGGAGCTGTGGCCAGGAACACCTGCAGTAAGCTGATACTTTCTATTTCCAGGACTCGTTGCCCCCCTCCCTCCCCCTCCCCCCCCAAAAAACTACTTGTAGTTAGTAATCCAGTATGGAATATTCTGTGCCCCCGAACCGCAGGATCTTGTTACGAGGCGGGCGGGACTTCTCCCGAAACGTCCCTACTGGCCTCCCTTGGTGACGTCACTACAGCCGTGACCAGGCCCAGCCCTGGGTAGCAGTCTCCGTGACAGACATAGTAAATTGGAAATGCTTCAAGTATTGTATGTGGTCTGCCTCGGAGTTGGTGCTAGGCTAGAGTAAATGCCTAATTTAGCATATACCTTAGGTATCTACTTAGTACTTGAATCTCAGGTAGACCACTTACCATTCCGGCGTCATGAAGGTTTATGAGCAGGGATATATTTTTCCTTGGCACGTTTGCAGTGCGTCATGAGGTGCCAGTCATGACGTCAGCGATAAAGGTCCGAAGTAAAGTTTGCGGGTGCGAATGACGTCACCAAGGTAGGCCAGCCGTGACGCCACGATTACCGCACCGTAAACAGATTTCGTTTCTCAATGGCCTCAAATACTACAAGAAACTTAATGAGATATTCCGCAGGAAGACCGAAGCATTTACTAGATTGGGTCCATATTATAGTTGCTCGTAAGTCTTCTTTGCAGCTTATTCTAATCTGTGTCCATTTACTGTACGTGTTGTTTTAGAGTATCCTGCCATACTGTTGCCATAGACTTTAGCTTACGGTTTTATTCTACTTAGCAACATAGTTAGCATACTGTTGTTATATTGCTGGTGTATCTTACGACGTATATATAGTTTGTTCTTTGCGAAGTTATTACGATGGACAAAGTCATATCGTAACGCCGTTATACGACATGACGTGTAACACGAAATTTGCTTGTTCAAATTCTGTTTGTTGTTCCAAAGAAGAGAGTGGGAGGAGCTTGTGTTGGCGCAGTGGCTGTGACGGCCCTGTAGTCACAAGCACTGTCCGCGCAGGTTTCAATGTTCCACGAGTTCTATTGTATGGTGACGTAGCCCTCAGGGGTAGCTATATTCTGGTGGGCCCTTTCCCTGCCCCAAAAATTTTTGGGTCTCACGAACACAAGGGTCCCAAGTGCCTTCTCCGCAGGGGATGTTGCAACTAGCCGCAGTTCCTGCTGAGAAGGTTTGTTAGGTAAGTTCTCTCTATATATATATATAGCTTCCTGTTCCGCAAGGTGGGCCGTCGATCGAGGTGGCCGACCTTTTCTCACGGGACTCCTACCTTCGCCCCTGCGGAGGGCCACAGCAGGGGCCAGCCGCACGGGAGTTTCTTTCTTCTGTCTTCTTCTCGTTTTTCGTCTCTTGCTCGGTGCCGCACGGCGAGCGAATTCGTTCAGCCGAGCCGTGTAGGGTTGGAGATGCGCAGAACTCACATATGTGAGTTCGCCGTCACTCACGACCTTCCGGCAAAAATGCCGAGATAAAATATTGGACGTTCGGTGCGATGCGGTTTAGAATTGCTGCGCTAGCAAACCTTCTTACTAACATTGAACCTTGTATAGTGACGTCGGAAGCCTGATACCTGACTACTCTTATTATCGACGAAGTTGACTGTCACATAATCATCTTATTCATGTAATTTCGCTCAAGCTGAATGCACAAGACCTGCAGAGTTCAACATGGAGAAAAAGTTTCGCGCTATCGCCTTGTTAGATTGGGGCATGCCTGCGATGCGCGTTGTTAGAGCCCTGACGGCTTCCAGAGCAGCCATATATGCCTTTGGAATCCGGCGTTGTTCTTACTCCCCTCCCCCCCCCCCTTCCAGGCCCCGATATTAGAGTCTCTGTGGCACCAAGACAGATAGCGACAACTAAGTATGGGCTAAGCTGCTAAAACGTGAGGTGATGTTAGGTCCTTCATTAACACCTGCTGCACTCAAAGAAATGCCAGAGACTTTCTTCAGCATATCGCCAATGGAATGATTCGATATGAGGTGTCGAGACTATTAATACTTTCTCTTGACACCTCTACGTTCGCAGCAACACGTTTCACAGCCCTGCGCTGATCGAATAGCGCGACATCACAAGATTTTTCCTCCATGCTGAGCTTTGCGCATCTCTTTGTGTACAGTTCAAATGGGATTATACAAAAGAAAGGATTCTGCTATAGTCAGTATCGGCTAATGAAAGAATCGATGCTTTAGTCCTCACTAAGCCAACCGACTTGACGCACTGCTTACAGTGGCGGTTGGGTATTCAAGTATTGTAGCTACTGGCTCGTTATTGTCAACACAAGCTCCCCTTCCCACACCCTCTCTCTGTTGGAACAGCGAATAGAATCTTAACGTTTGAATTTCATACTACGTCGATGGCGTGTAGCTTTTTTTCTTTCTTCGATGACACTACATATATTAGGGATTTTTCGTGTTCACCAACTATGTTGCTAATACTATGTACTGGAAATTTTTATTACCAACTCTTCTACATTATGCTGCAAATCAATCTACACTTACTGGAAGTTAGCGTTATTGGGTCTTTCATATCTAGCTGTTAGTCCGATAATTCGGTCACGTGTTTCTTACAATCTTAACTTACTATTTGTGTGATGACAGGTGCCATTCGCCCGCTTTAATTTAGATATTCTAAACGTATTTGCGTTAACTTATCCGTATGCTTCACTTTGTATAAAATTTCGGGCATAAATCAACGCCTGAAACGCCGGCCAAAGTGGCGAATCGATCTTTCAGGATATAATTTTTGGACAAGAAAGATAATCAGATTGGATGATCTTGATCTATAGTAATCGAATACTGCGAATTTTAATCCGCTCACTGGCATTGAACGTTATTAAAAAAAACGAAGTTATTTCATTTAAATGTAGACGTAGCTAAGTTACGTAGAATCTCCGTCGTTCAGACATCTTGCACAAGTGCAAAGTTTTGTGGTTATTCTTCAACTTTCCCTAGTCTTAAGCATTATATTTACCGAGTCGCAAGGACTATCTTAATCTTACTCAAATCTTGTCACAACGACTTTGGAGAAGCTACTGTGATTGCACAAATCATTCCTCACATTTACGTTATTTATATGTTGGTACGTTAAGAACTTTATTATTGAATACGTCATGAGGTGGGAAGGAAACTGTAGAATATAAAAATTGTACCTCCCGTCTTCTCTTTGTGTGGTGAACTTGACGTAATATGAAGAAAAGACAGACTTTTTTTTTTTGAAAGAGAACTAATCGCAAAAAGTGGTGGAAGGCGTTGAACGATCTTCATAATTTTTTGTAGGGAGTTTGGTGGGTTGACCTAGATGTGACCTATGCCAAAAAACTAGGCCTAGCTGGCCATAAAAAATGACGGCGTTGAATTTTCTCCCCCGCGGTGAATTTGCTCCCCCCGCGGCGAATTTGCTCCCCCCGCGGCAGATCGTCTTACGCAACAAGGCGTTCTAATTTTTTCCTACGTCATTATTAACAGATCTCGAGGATTGGGGAGCCACTCTGCCCTAACCTTGTTGGACACAACATCCATATGAAAAACTAGGATTAGCTGGCCATCAAAAATAACGTCGTTGAATTTACCTCCACCGCGGGTTATGGTCTTACGCCAGGAGGCATTCTAGTTTTAACCTACTTTATTATGAGAAACGGTTTTTCCAAGTCCAACTATATATATATATATATTCCGTATTCTACAGGGTGTCTTATCATTAGCTAGTGTTTATTGTTGGAGTTCTCGTGAAGATTTACGTTGTACGAAATACTCAATTGTATTAGATGCTGTTCGACAGATATTATCGCTTGAGCATTGGTTAGGATTTCCGAAACATTGGATGGTGTTGTATGTCCATTATCAGTATTCAAGCTGTGTTGTTTTGCTGTAAGACCGGGCCCCACTGACGCAATAATCTTTTGCGAGAGACACGGCGCCTGTAAACGATAGAGGATCGTGCAGTCTGGGTTGCGTCGGTGGGGACAGTTAACTGCTGTGGCCGATGTTACGATTTTTCATGCTACAGGTTTGTTACGTCGCGCGTCACTTGTTGCTTTAATGTGGTCCCGGCCTAAGGTGATTTTGTCTTATGGTATTCCTAAGGCCAAATACTCCTTTGTAGCGAGGTACCGCGTGCTGGTACCGTTTAAGGTCAAGCTTTGCGTGGAATTCAAATTGAATCTCCATTGATTGCGTATCTGGACTGCTCGATTATGTAACATTTTGACGGAATGAGAGTACTCGGTTGTGCTGGATTAGCTACCATCACGAGTCTTCAGTATTGGAGCATGTAAGAACGTTCAAAGAATGCGAGTACTCTATTGTTTAAAAGTCCGTCGACTGTTGTTCGATCACTTAGAATAGTCATTGGATGCTATTTCTACGTACCGGATATTCATCGTTGGTCTTCATTGCTCTAACTTCATTGAAAAAATTCATCGGTTCGGTTTATGCATTTTGCAATATGGCCAGAGATGACTGTAATAGTACCGTGGTGGATTGGATAAAGAGCTGGGCTTGTGACTTTGAGGTCTCAGGTTCTTCTCCTTGCGAGGAAGGTGCATCATTGATGTTAGAGATTGCAGCTGCATCAAGAAAAAATCTTGGCGGACCGTATCCCCGTCAGAATATCTACATGGGCTTTACGACTCGAAGGGCTGTGCCGTGTGCCGCCTTTTCCGCCGATGAGATTGCAGCTGGCCGCAGTTCCCGTTGATAAGGTCCTCTATGCTTCCGCTTCTTTTCTGTGAGGTGGGCTCCCAATGGTTGTAAGCGACCCATCCCATGAGGCTCCTACCTGCTGCCGTGTGTAGGGCCAGTGAAATGTTTGGGCATCACGCGCCCAAGGGTCCCGAGTGCCTTCTCCGCAGGGGATGTAGCATCTGGCCGCAGTTCCTACTGAGAAGGTTAGCTTTGTAGAGTTAGGTAGGGTCTCTACATTTCTTCTCTGTCCCGTGATGTGGGCCGCTGATCGAGGTGACCAACTTTTGATGCGGGGCTCTTACCTTCGCCCGTGTGGAGGGCCAGAGAAGGGACCGTCCGCACGGGCGCTTCAGTCTTCTTCTCTTTTCGACCTTCATCTCTTGCCACCTGAGCACAACGTTGTGGTTCCGGCTGTAAGCCGAGTAAATCATCTTACATCGCTATTGATTGTCTTTGTTTCAGAAATAGCGGGACAATACCAATATAATTAATAATAATGTAAGGCCATTGAAGGAATCCTCCGCATGAGTGCTCTTTTTTTTTTTTTTTTTTTGTTTTTCATTGAGATGCCTGCGCCTTGTTTCGCTGCCAGGAGTAGCGCACTGGCCACTCTGAGATTAGTCAAACTCATGCGAGTTCATATACAGTCAACTTCAAGTATTCGCCCGGAATTTCAGCGTCTGCATTTCTGACAGTGAAAGTCCATTTCGAGGACTCTGACCTAACCAACAATGGGACGGTCGATAGCAGGAAGCAAAGAATGCAACGGGAGGACTCAATAGACCTAAAATGAAACCTTAGCTGTGACCGCACGTAGCAAATTTACATCACATCGACGAGTCGCAGTATTTGAGTGTGGGGCCTCAGGCCTTTGTAGGTCGTTTTCTTAAGCTGATCACCGTATTTTTTCGATTTAGTTCATTCAATCTCCCGCTCATGACTGGCCAGGTACTTAAGCTGCAAAATACCGTAAAATGTTGTCACGTACAGAAAGTTAGAGCTATAGGCTGTTACTGTGGTTTCTTTCGCGTACAGCATTAGCTATACAGTGCTTATATTTGTTGGTAAGGAATGAATATTTTCTGTGAAGAGCACTGTGAACCAAATATGAAGTGCTAATAAGGCTTCAATTAAAAAAGAAGTTGAATCAGGTCGCCAATCGGGACCAAATTTCGGTGCTATTACTGTGAAAGTTTCCACCAGCATGCACTGTAACTTTCTATAGATAATTGCTTATATTGCTGGATTAATATATAATCTCTTAATTTATATGCTAAAGAGACATAATTTGCTTTTAAGACTATTTTTCTGGCAAAATTAGTTAAAATACTTATAGGCTGCTCAGCCATTAATTCGTCAATGATGATGTCAGTTTTTGATGCTAATTTCTCGTGAGTGCTCCCGTTACGCTCTTTGCTTCCTGGTCGAGAGGGTCTTAATTGTCGCGAGCCCTCCGACATTTATTGCCGTCGTTCGGGCTATAAATGGTTGACTGCAGCCGTTCAATTTTCTGAGGGCCTCCTCGAGGTGTTCTGATCCTCGCGTCGTATTACGCCATAGCTTAGACAATCTGTGGTTGACTGCAGCCGTTAATTTTTAGTGTATATATCAGCAGTACGAACCAGTACTTATGAATTTCTCAGCTGGGGTGTATGTACTCTGAGGCTAATATTGTCTCTACGAGTATTTAAGAAATCCGGGTTTGTGTGTTGCCCCACGTATTCGCGAAGGACATCGTCGTGGAAAAGACGTTATGTAGAACTGAATCATATCTGGAAAAAAGAGGCATTGATAACCTGTAGGAACTTTGTAATTTATTTTATCGCCGACCCTAAGTCGCTTTAGGAAACTTTCAAGCAGCACAATTGAGCTGCGATGGTTCTTCACTGCTATCTAGTCACAAGTTAAATCTATACCGTGGCATTACTCTTTAGTTAAATTTATGTATAGCCTCTCTTATAAATATAAGCGTACGTGGACAGTTTTTTTTCCTTGTATATTAACCTCATTGCTGCAGCCCACAGAGTATCCGCGTGGGACTTTAGTTTATTCCGTGTCTGATGGACCACGGGCTGGGAGGTAACTACTAGTCTACAACGTCGGCTCTAGTGGTTATTACTGTTTGTGAGCCGCGGGCTGGGAGATCCAAGCCTGTTTACAAAGCGTCGGTTCTAGTAGTATTACAATCAGCTTTATAGTATTAATCTTATGGATTAGCCACGGGAAAGCGGTGCCACGAGAAGAAGGAACGTAGTTCTTGAGAGAACAGTGGAACGCATGCCACGGGTATTCCCACTCTTGGATTAACACGCATGAGAACGAGTTTAAAGCAGAAGAAAAAGAAAATAAATGTATATCGATGTTTAAGCCGCCGCTTTCATATCACAGAGGGAGACATATAGGAACATGGAACTCATGCATGAGGGTATTCCCACACGCGATCCCCCTGGGGTAACAGCAAAGTAAGGGTAAAGTCAACTTAGACCACAACCCTCACCTGGGAAACCCACATGCACTGGTTTGTGCTGCGGGTATAGGCCCACTGGCCCCAGATGAGTAAGTGTAGTTGCAATCGACCTCGGGTCACCGAGAACTATGGCGCCAATTTGATGGAAGGAACAAATAACCCGAAACTCCCCCCCCATCTCTGAGGAAGGCAGTTCGGCCACGGCGCCGTGCATGCACACACAACTGCCGAGTCAGCACACCAAGATCTGCAAAGAGCTCGCTGTCTGGCCGGGCAGCGAACTGGCGAGCGATAGATACAAGGTGTTAAGAGCTGAGAACGGAAGTATGCTGCTACCTTGCAGCAATTCAGGAAAGAAAAGGAAGCATATAGAGAATCATGAGGAGTCGTCGATTATAAAAACTAAAGCAAGCGAAGAGGTTACGAACGACACGTCCCACCTAGCTAAGGGTAAGGCAAACTATCACGTCCCCCTGGGGCGCTGCTACCCATTACAACAGATGGTCGACCCTAACTAATCTAACTCTATGACCTTTAGCTCTTCCTAACCTTCCTTCTCCCTTGAGTGGAAAAATTCAGTAAATCAAAATCTGAAGCACCCAATATGAGGAGAGAAATGACACACTTCAGTCTGGCTAGATTTCTTAGGCGAATGCACATTTATTTCGAAGACGATCGTACGTTTGCCACATGATGTTACATGATGCTTATTAATTTCCAAACTCGCTAACTTGGAAAACGTATCGATGATGCTTTTCAAAATATACTGAGCTTAATTTCATGATACTAAATACGGGAACAAAGGTACAACAGTCACTTTGTTCTCATCTGCAATAATGCTCAGTTTGTGGACATTGAGTTAAAATACGTCGAGTATTATACACGATTTTGCATAAAACTGGCCTAGAATATAACTTGGATCATTTCTCCTACTGTTACACCAAAAATTTGTTATTACGTTTCTTGTCTTATAATTATGCTCAGTACACCATCGATGGATTACATTATCTAAATAAGATATTGCTAATTATCACTAAAAGAGTATACTATGGTTAAAAAAAAAGATGCACACTCGGGTAAGTAAAATGCATGTATTACGTTCATTCTTCCCAAATTCATTAAAAAGTTATTGGGTAATTGCCTAAATATTCGCAAATTTACGGTGCCAACCGCTAAACAAGCAATGGAAGTAAGAAACGTACGTGTAGGTCGGCTTGTGTTCAACGTCCTGTTGAAATTTTGTTCTACAAAGTAAAGTGTGTACAACTACGGGAGTCGTCGATGAGCCTGGTTAAGTCTCGTGTCCATAAGCTGACTGCTCTGAGGCAGAGGATGAGCTTCTTGGGCTGCGGTCTGGGGTCGTTGTAACACGGGGTGAGGTTCGTGTGACAGAGGATAAGGACCTTTGGATATTAAGGATGAGGTCCCTGAGATATTCGAGGATGGGGTCCTTGGGATATTGGAGGATGGGGTCCTTGGGATATTGGAGGATGAGGTCTGTGGGATATTTGAGGATGAGGTCTGTGGGATATTTGAGGATGGGGTCCTTGGGATATTCGAGGATGGGGTCCTTGGGATATTCGAGGATGAGGTCTGTGAGGTATTCGAGGATGGCGTATTTGGGCCAGATGGCAAGGTTATTGGGAGAGTGGGTGAGGTTTCATATTTAGAGGCTCCTACTTGAAGTGATGTATTTAAGGAGGAATGTAGTTTTCGCCCAATTGTAGAAGTGCCCTTGCCTTTAAGGAACAGAGAAGTTGTACTAGCACTTTTAGTCCTGTACTTTCGTTTATCTGATTGCGTCGAAGTTCTGCGCTGTTTTGAGTCTCTGGCCTTCTTTTTCTTTTCAGGGGTCAAGGTAATAAAGTAGGAGTGACAACACCTTTCAGTTAATGACCTGTCCTCTGTCGTATTAGATGGTATTTGTGATTCTGGTGATTCTGGGCTCGGTTCCTTACAGGTTGCATGCTTAACAGGAGTCAGCGAAATCGGTCTGGGTCCAGCCGAAGCGCTCATTCCTGTATACTTTGAAGATATGCGCCGAGTTGATCTAGAAGGCTGGGCACTAACTGAAGAAGCGAGTTTTTTACAAGTTATGGAGCGGTTTCTACCACCCGAATAATTAGATTCTATTGAAGTAGAGGCAAGTTGTGAATCATAATAAAGAGAGGAGTGTATTGGCGTGGACGCTGAAGGATTAGCGGATAGTGTAGGGCTTCTTTTTTCTCCTATCGGAGAATGTTGGATATTAGAAACTGACTGCGACTTTTCAGTAGGGAACTGCATTGTCTTGGCAGAAGAATGAATATTTGAAGCAGAAGGATAGGAATCTTCAGCAGCGGGATGGAAATCTGTAGCACAGGGGTGGGCAATTGTAGCAGAGGAATGGGTAATTATCGCAGAAGGATGGGCATCTGTTGCGGAAGGATGGGCATCTGTTGCGGAAGGATGGGCATCTGTTGCGGAAGGATGGGCATCTGTTGCAGAACGATGGGCATCTGTTGCGGAAGGATGGGCATCTGTTGCGGAAGGATGGGCATCTGTTGCAGAACGATGGGCATCTGTTACGGAAGGATGGGCATCTGTTGCGGAAGGATGGGCATCTGTTGCAGAACGATGGGCATCTGTTGCAGAACGATGGGCATCTGCTGCCGAACGATGGGCATCTGTTGCAGAAAGATGGGCATCTGTTGCGGAAGGATGGGCATCTGTTGCAGATCGATGGGCATCTGTTGTGGAAGGATGGGCATGACAACGCCTTCCTAGGGCATCTGTTGCGGAAGGATGGGCATCTGTTGCGGAAGGATGGGCATCTGTTGCAGAACGATGGGCATCTGCTGCAGAACGATGGGCATCTGTTGCAGAAAGATGGGCATCTGTTGCAGAACGATGGGCATCTGTTGCGGAAGGATGGGCATCTGTTGCGGAAAGATGGGCATCTGTTGCGGAACGATGGGCATCTGTTGCGGAACGATGGGCATCTGTTGCGGAAGGATGGGCATCTGTTGCAGAAGGCTGAACGGTTAAATCAATGGACTGCAGCGGTTGGACCAAACATGAATCTGATGACAAGGAAGCTTGGCTCGCCAATGCGTTGAGTCGAGATGCCAGAGAAAACAATCGAGTTGCCGCAACGGAAGTCTGGTTTGCCATTGTGTACAACTCGACGGCGATTTGGGCTATCTCAGCTCCGAGCGTCTGGGGCTGACCACTAGATGCGTCCGACAGGGGCGGAACAGTACCTGTCTTATGAGCTATAATAGACAGGTGAAAGGCAAGAGAACGCAGATCTGAGGCTACTGAGGAAGTCTGACCTGCTGATGAGGAAGTTTGGAGTGCCAGTGAGGAAGTCTGAATGCCCACCGGGGAAGTCTGCATTTCCATCGAGGAAGGTTGAATGCCTACCGAGGAAGTCTGGAAAGCCAGACGAAAAGTTGTGGACGACGACCCAGCGCTTGCGGAACACGGCCTACCTGTTTCGGAAGACGGTCTAACAGATGAGCAAAAGGGCCTAGCAATTGAGAAAACCGACCCAGCAGTTGTGGAAGACTGCCTGCCAGTTATGGAAGACTGCTTATCAGTTGTGGAAGACTGCTTATCAGTTGTGGAAGACTGCTTATCAGTTGTGGAAGACTGCCTGCCAGTTGTGGAAGACTGCCTGCCAGTTGTGGAAGACTGCCTGCCAGTTGTGG
>LQNS02277100.1:7771457-7782450 GCA_001587735.2 Parhyale hawaiensis
AAGACTGCCTGCCAGTTGTGAAAGACTGCCTATCAGTTGTGAAAGACTGCCTATCAGTTGTGAAAGACTGCCTGCCAGTTGTGAAAGACTGCCTGCCAGTTGTGGAAGACTGCCTGCCAGTTGTGGAAGACTGCCTGCCAGTTGTGGAAGACTGCCTAGCAGTTATGGAAGGCGGTCTAGCGGTTATGGAAGGCGGTGTAGCTGTAATGGAAAGTGGTCTAGCTGTTATGGAAGGCTGTCCAGCCGTTGAAGACGTTGTAGCAGTTGAGGAAGACGTCGTAGCAGTTGAGGAAGACGTCGTAGCAGTTGAGGAAGACGTCGTAGCAGTTGAGGAAGACGTCGTAGCAGTTGAGGAAGACGTCGTAGCAGTTGAGGAAGACGTTCTAGCAGTCGAGGAAGACGTTCTAGCAGTCGAGGAAGACGTTCTAGCAGTCGAGGAAGACGTTCTAGCAGTTGAGGAAGACGTTCTAGCAGTTGAGGAAGACGTTCTAGCAGTTGAGGAAGACGTTCTAGCAGTTGAGGAAGACGTTCTAGCAGTTGAGGAAGACGTTCTAACAGTTGAGGAAGACGTTCTAACAGTTGAGGGAGACGTTCTAACAGTTGAGGGAGACGTTCTAACAGTTGAGGGAGACGTTCTAACAGTTGAGGGAGACGTTCTAACAGTTGAGGGAGACGGTCTTGCAGTTGAAGAAAGTCTCGCTGTTGAAGAAGAAAGCTTAGCAGTTGTGGAAGCAAGTCCGGCAGTAGGGGATGAATGCCTAGCGGTAGTGGATGTAAGCCTGGTAGTTGTGGCAGCAGCTCCAGAGGCGGATGGATCGACTTTTTCTTTTGCTCCTCTCGTTGACACGGGTTTGGGAACTGAATTGGACGTAACTGCAGTAGCATTTGTTTTCAAGTGTGCAGGCGACTCACCTTGTGGTCTTTCAGTAAAGCCAATGCTTGTTCGAACGAATAACCCTTTTCTAGCTTCCCCACTGGTCTTTTTTACTTGCGAATTGGCCGACTGTTTCTGAGTGGACAATATTTTCTCAAACCGATGTTTAGGTTGAGCGAGTCGTTCCATAGCTTCTTCCTGGCTTTTCTTGAGTTGGCCAGACTTACGCGCATAGTTGCCTGAACGACAGTCAGATGACTCCTGTGAAACAGTAGCTAGTCTACACGATCCACGTGATTTCGAAGAAGCGGTTGAAAACTCACTGGAATCCATATTAAATGATTCTACCGGTGTAGTTACTCTTGATTCCTGCGATGCGTTGTATCTTGTCATCTGTGTTGTTTCTAATCTTACCTTACTTTGCGGGACTGCAGCCACTGCGCTTCGAGGGCATGGCCGAGGACTTGGTTTTAGATATTCAAAATTTAATTTAGTTTTCACAAAAGGTGAATTCCGATATGTTACGGATGGAAGCCTTCTCTTGGGAACTGTAGTCCCACCTACAGCTGAATTTCCTTTAACGTATGGAGTCTTAGGTCTCAATGATCTAGGTTGTGGCCTAGGAGCAGCCGTGTTTCTGGGAGTCTCTATTTCATTTTCAGTTTCGTCCGGTCCCGTTGCTGATTGGTGTGAATGTGTTTTTATTGATTCGGGCGTTGATTTCTCAGGCAGGAGTGTCTCTCGTGTAGGGAAGTCCTGGGCCGCAGGAAGTTCACCGGAAGTTTGTGATTCTTGTGCTACAGTTGATTCAAGACGGTCTTGGGCTTCACTGGGCGTAGAAGAGCTCGACGACGTATCGAAATCCGGCTCAACAATCGCAGCTTTTATTGGCGAGTCTTCGTCACCAGACCTCACAATTTCTGTGAGTGAGGATTCGTTGCAAAACATAGCGCCCAGTGATTGAGTTTCTTTAGTGTCTGATTCGTGAAATGAGTCCATGGAAAGAACGTCGTGAGTTGAAGACGCGGACATTCCTTCATCATGGAACGTTGGTTTTCTGTCTAGCTTTTTCGATGGCTCGTTTGGAATTTTCCCAAAAGAGAAATTATGCTTTAAGTTGCCAGCAGCACTTTCTGGGCTTTTGCTTTGAAGACCAACCCAACCGTTTGATTTATCCGTACTTGCATCAATTACATCTTTCTTGCAGTCTTGTGAGACTGCTGCAAGGTATAATTGCAATGTGTGGTCCATGGTTTCAGTCATAGGGACATCTTCAACGGCTGGATTTTGACAAGGCCCCGATGACTGAAGGTCACTGATGCACTTGTTGAAATCTAAATCTTGCAACACCGATTTTCGAATGATATTAGACAACCATTGCTGTGGATTATTTAGCAACCATTCGACAACGTCTTGCTTTTTTGCGACGTCGGGTGCCATTTTTATTATGTACTCCGCATGCGCCAGCAAGGTGATTTTCACATCAACAAAGGCTCGGCCGCTGAGTTTTCGATAATCCTTGTTTGTTGTGCACAGAAAAGGCTGAACGACGGTGCTTATGTCGGTCATCATGCCTTCTTCGTTGTCGAATGTGTTTTGATCTATCGTGATATAAGAATCGTTTGAGTAATTTTCGTATGTAGTATTCAAGGGGGTTTCACATTCACCAGACATTTCGATTGCCTGAAAATCACTATAATAACTATCGAATACTGAAAAATGGGGATCACTGTCACCATAATTTCCTATTGCTTGAGAATCGCTGGAGAAGCTATCAGGCATCAAGTGTAGTGGAGTTTCACTATCAGCACAGTCTGTGGCTTTGCTAATGCTGCAAAAACTGTCCAAGTCTGAATCCACTTGAGCCTCATTAGTCCTATAGTTGGTAAAAGTAACACCATATAACCTAGTCAAGTCTCCACAGTTTTGCTTAGCATAACTGTTTTCGCTATCAGGTTCAGAATGCTGAGGATTTTTTCTAAGGGTTTCTAAGCTCTTGGTTTGATCCCTCTGTCTCTTTCTTCCGATTCCGCTATGGGACGCAACAGGTGCTGTCTCTGGTAAAAATCTTGCATATGTGCTCCCGTCAGTAATGTTCATATTGAGGTCAACTGTTATTGGCTTTCTTTCTCTGGAGTTAATGCTAAAAGGAATATTCGCCGCGTCATTTCTTTCTGTTCCGCTTGATTTCTTATCACAACCAAAAACTTCATCTGAACTGTTGGTTACGAGAGAGCCAGCTTGAAAAATTTTGAAGTTTTCGTGTTCGATAATGTTGGTACTTTGTGCTTGGCAAGCTATTCTAAAATCAACGTTATTGTCCATAATATTGACACATCGTGCCGAGTCAGCAACTATAAAATTCGTTTTGGTTTTACCGGTACAAGCCTGGTAAGCATTTTCTGTTGATTTGGGGTCGTCAAGTTCTTCGCGGCTCTTCTTGGCAGTGTCGAATCCCGGAGTGAAAGATAGAAAATTTTCTTTCCTCGTCTTTTTCTTGGCGCTCTTGTGCAAGTCTTCCAAAGAAGAATCGCTATCGCTGTCCCACCTGCCTTCTGGCCAACTTCTGTGGCTTAAGTTTTTGTCATCTCTTCTATACGTCATACGACTCCTCTTCAACTTGGACGAAGCATTCTTTTCTTCGTTTTTGTTTGTGCTCGTAACATCTGCTGAAAATTTACAGTTCAACCCACGCTTTGGCCACTCGTTTTTATCACCCTCCCACCCTCTCTGCTTGCTCCCATCGACGACCATTGGGCACAAACGTAATTCACGGAAGTAGGTATTCAAATTTTCAACAGAACGCAAAGTCTTCGGTGACCAGTGCTGGCCATGGGTATCTGTCGTGTCTTCCGCCAGAAATGCTGGAGCAGAATCTTCGTCAAGATCAGAGAAACTGCAATGCTGCCTTAACCTCGAGTTCCAATTAGGGGAACTGCAACGGTGGCTGTGACCTGTCGGGACAAAGATGCGTCCACTATCAGCCAGGCCAGCTTCTGTTTCATTCATTTCTGGTTCATTAATAACTTTTTCACTACAGACACCAGATACCATACTCGCAACTTTTTCAGAAACTGAAGAGGCACCAAAGGCAGATGATGCAATTTCAGTTTTCGCTGATTGACTACATTTCCACTTTTTGTGTTGATCTGGGTCATGGTCCGTGATGTTTTCAGGTTCATTTTCAGTCACTACGCTTTCTTGGTAAGTTTTAGGAACATCAGTCAACTTCATGTCATTCCCAACAAGCGTGCGGCAGCGATGTAGAGGCGCTTCAACATCATTCTTTGCTTTTTGAGCCGAACTTACACCTGAATGAGCAACCACGTCTCTTCCAGTAACTAAGTAGTTGAGATTTGAAGAAGAAGCCGCTCTATTATCAAAAACTGTCATTTCCATCGAAGGTTCATGAAAATTCGAAGCTAAGAACTCCTGCATGGAATTTTCAATAAGAGTTTCCCAGGAAGGTTCGGTTTCACTGAACAATTTGTCGTCTTCGCCCTCACCTATACAGTCTGCAGAGATACGCCATGCCGACGAAGTTGCTTCCGTTGTAGGGATTTTTCTATCACTCGAAACAGGAGTTGAAGCCTCAGCTAAAGGGTTTCCGGCAACGGTGTGCAAAGAGATACGCCAGGCGGAGGGCACCGATTTCATTTTATCACCGGTGAATTCAACCGAAGTTGAACTTCGAACGATTCTTCTTCCATCGTTTATCGCTGTGCACTCAGGTGTAGAAGTCGCAGCCTCAGTCGTTTCTTTTGTACCCAAATTGCGGTGCAGATCAAAAGCCGCAGCCATGACGCTCTAAGTAACTGGGCAGAAATGGCGAACTCGTTTCTAGTGATATAGGCTAAGTTCGTTGTTGCTCACACGTAGAACGAATTTCCAAATCCGTAGGTCCTCCTCAAATTGAAAACCGCCCAATTAATTGTGCGCGAGTAGAATCAAAACTACAGCGTCAGCGCTTCTGCCGTACATACGACGAACTTGACAGATGATTTTTTTTTTTTATTCAGACTGTTAAATTTTTCTTTCTGAGCCACCGGCAACAAAGCTACAATAGTTTATATATGAGCACACTTTTGATCGGTCAATGAAAGCCTCGGTCAATGTAAGCCACGTTCTAACACGTTTGGAATCTGCAACAGAAAGGTACTATTTTTATAAGCCCTATTTTCGAATCATTTACAAAAACAATTACTAATGTTACCGCTACATAAGTTTCATATTACTGAATCATATACCATAATTGTGGCATATTTTTCACTGCATTATGTAAACATTATAGTTACAACATGCGGGCATCATTAGCTTCTGAGCAATTTAATTCACTCTTCACATCAACTACAATTATCAAAATACCACACAGCAAAACAATTATATTGCATGTCGCTTTATGACGAGAGCCTTCTCCTTTCATTGCAATGACGATCAAAAAATAAAATAAAAGGGCATAGAGGAGGCAGCTAGAAACGTGGTTTATTATAATTACATATTAATATTACAGAACCTATTTAAGGGCGTGTTCGATTGTGACCTGAAAGTCGATCTAAGCCAAGTCAACTAGCCTTGTCCGAAACTGTTGACAGAAACTTTAGCTTCATCGTTTTGAATCGTCTTCTTTCAGGTGTTAGAATCGATCTGCTTTAAGTTGAGCCGACTGATATCACTATTATAGGATGTAATATTGAGTTTTTAGGCGACTCACTGGTGATCAATTTAGAGTCAACGAATGAAACTTGAACTAGAACGCTTCGTGGCGTAAGACCGTCACCCGCGGTGGGAGTAAATTTCATCGTCGTCATTTTTGATGGCAAGCTGTCCCTTGTTTCTCCCTCTCCGCTGTTGTTGTAGAAACGGGAGTTCAAATTATACTATATACTATAACTATAATACAGTATAAACATGAGAAAAATAGAGCGTCTCGTGACGTAAGGCAATCTGCCGCGGTAGAGGCAAATTTAACGCCGTCATTTTTGGTGGCGAGCTACTCCTGGCATTGGGGCATGGGTCACATCTAGGTCAACCCACCAACTCCCTGCAAATAATTTTCAAGATTGCTCAACTCCTACCTGTTATTGGGTGGACCGGCAAATATATTTATATATAGAAATTATGTATATATATAGACTTCAATCTTCAGTGAAAACATTATCACATCTCTCACTTCGTTCACGGGTGATAATAAACGGGATGAAGTCTGAACACCTGTCTGCAGTTTCAGACATGTCAAGTAGGTTTGGCATAGACAGACTTTCAGGTCCCAATCGAACACGCCCTAAGTCTCCCTAGACGCAAGTTTAATGTTTCAAGTGAGGAAAGAACAGGACATAGAGTATGCCATCGAGAAACACGGAACCCTTGCATGAGGGTGTTCCCACGTATGATCAACGCATATGGGAACAATAAGCCAGGAAAGAAGAGGAAAGCAAGCAAACGCCCCATCAGCTGGAGATCGAAAAAGGAACGAAGCAATGTGGGCACGAAAAACAGACGTCCAGTATTCCTAGCTTAAGTAACCTAAAGTATCTCTCTTGGGGCACTACTCTTCATATCATAGTACTATAAACGAACCTCTCCTAATGGCCTAACAGAAACGTGGAATTTAGCGAGAACGAGGGAGCTCTCGTACTTATTCAACGCGCATGGGAATTGCAAGTCGAAGAAAGAAAAAGAATAGAAGAATGCACCATTAGCAACGACATAAAAATTGAAGTAAGCAAAGTGGACAAGGAGGAAAGATGACCCGAAGGCCTAGCTATGGCAGAAGTAACCAAGCTCCAAAACCCTCCCGAGGTCTCTGCATCCCGGACCTACCTAACTTTGTGACATTGGCCAATGGCCCAGCATTTGCTTGCGAGGGGGGCAGAAGTACATTGAATGTTAGAGCGAACTTTTTTGCAAAGCCGAACTTGCGAATTTTGAAATGCCTCAAACACTCGCCTGGTGCCATAAAGTTGCTCCGCCTCTTCCGTCATCGACTATCGGTTAAAAGTGGTTAGTTCTGGTCAGATAGTTTAAGCCTCCGTTCCCGAGCGGAACGATATCACAAAGGAAATTATAAGGGACGTGTATTGTGCCGATAGAAATGGGGAATCCATGCACGAAGGTGTTCCCACACAGGATCAACGCGCACGGGAACAGCAAGTCGAGAAAAAAAGAGGAAGAACAGAAAAAAGTATGAGCAAGTAGGAGTATAAAATCGGGAAGGAAGCAAATCTGTCGGTTAAAAAATACAGCCCTGTTTCAAATCCAAGCAACTCTTTCTGGAAATTCTGTTTTCTGAAAGATGTATGCTTTATTTTGTACAGGAATTTACTGCTATCAATCGTCGTAAACTTTTGATTTCGACCTTTTTTTACACCAGTGTGTCTTCGTTTTTTGGTAACATTTCAATATAACCAACCACTCCACTAGAAACTAGACATTTTAGAAAATTATTCTAAAAAATATTCATACACTGAACACGATTTGATAGGTCGCAGCCATCACAGATGCTTAGTTTTGGATATAATTACGAGTTAAATTTAGCAATAAATCAGTAGGTAATGGCACTCATATAAATTACTAGTGATTTGTCTGCAAAATGTTTGCCAAAGCTGTGATCTCTCTAGCAGGACCAGTCCTACGCTTCTAAACTTAGAAAGTAAACATAGTTTGATATAAAACATGAGAACTTATCTCAGGCAATCTTGAACGATGTCGGTCCCCAAGATAGGTCAAAATTTAGGGAAATTCCCCAGCTATGTATGTCTTCTAAGTTATTTGCGACGCATCAAACACTGCCGGACCGCTAGATCGAGCGGCGCAATGGCCGATTTGTTACCTCCATTCGACCGAGCAGTTGTTTGGTTTTTGGGCATCACGTGCACTGTTTTGGACATTTATCTACCAGACCACTGCGAAACAATGGCCAAAAATTCAAGCATAAAACTCGAAGAATGTTTCAGCCAGCATTTCTTTCCGTATTTTATTGTGAACATTTGGAATCGACACCTCCGACCAATTAGGCCTCCGACGTCGTCAGTGCAGAGACATTCAGCGCATTTGAAAATTATCTTTACAAATACAGGGAGAGGCATCCTCTACAGCTAAGAACACCTCCCTAGGAGTCACAAGCTCTTAACCCCCAAAGCTTCAGAGGCCATCTTAATGCATAATAGCATACTCTTCTCTCTTTCGCCCAAACTAGCTGGACGTCTCGGGATTATTAAGTGTTAAGGTGACCTCATAAGCAATTTTTGGTATGTTAATAGTTTTCGAAGTAGAATCCGAATGTGTAATTCGTCTTATTCTGTCTCCCCTAGTTTTTTATTTGCGGGGTAAAACCACAAATATAGAGTATATAAAATTCCATAAAATAGCATACGACAATGATAACCCTTGGGACCTTTTTTTGGGAGGGGGAGCGAAAGGCACATTGATTTTTTTTACAGGGGGTAAGGTTTGGTTAAAAA
Source organism: Parhyale hawaiensis (assembly GCA_001587735.2). NCBI lineage: Eukaryota > Metazoa > Arthropoda > Malacostraca > Amphipoda > Hyalidae > Parhyale > Parhyale hawaiensis. The sequence continues at coordinate 7,779,792 of LQNS02277100.1, forward strand.
CATATTTAAGAAGTTGTCCCTTGCCCTGTGCAAATCGTTAGGTATTTTCTCCCAAAGGTGAACAATGGGATAGGATTTTTCCCCTATAACTCAAAAACTAGGGGCGGCCGCATAAAACGGACTTCAGATTCGGCTTCCACTGTACATCGAAAATGCATAGAATACAAAAAACAAGTTTTTTTATATGACAAAGCTTAGAAATTCTGAAGTCAATAAGGTCGGCATATCAGATGTAACTAACGCATCGTGCTTGCGTGCGTGTGTATCTCGTTGGCAGAGATTCTTTCCTTTTTTTCCTCTGTTTTCCCTCAGTCATCTATAGCATACTGTCGTAATGGCAATAGCTCATAGAGGGCCGGGGCGTAAAACCCTGTGTCTCTTTGGGAATGGGCTTTTTGGTTCATCTACTGCCGCCTATCTAATCTAATCTGGTAGATACTGATGCGCCGAATACGAATTTATGGTCACAGCCGTCGGAATGACGAGCTTTTGAGAGGTTTGTTTATTAAGCTCAGCACTGTATTAGTTCCAAATACTAATAGTTTGGGACTCGTTTAATTATAAAATACCTACATTATATGAAGTGGCTTTCCATGAAATTTTCACAGAAACAAGCACCAAACAAACGAATTATTTCTATTTTGGTGAAGCAATTTTATAGTAGAAGTGTGCACAAAATCATACAACCAGTCTTTCAAATGAAAGAAACATATCAGCCACTGCATTGCTCGATCGCTTTTGCTCTACCTATATAGTGTGTTGGACGCGTCGTAACCGTAACTTGCGGAAAAATAATGGCTGAACCAGTTTCCCACTTTTAATTTATTGGGGAAAATCATTGATGGTTGCAAACGATAATTCCACAAGTTATATACATATATAACATGTAAGGGTTTTACTTTTCAAGGATAGCAGCGTAGCACTGGTTCTGCTAATTGACCTCAAAGAAAAGGCCAATATTTAAAAAAAAAAAAAAAAAAATCGCGAGCAATTACGAAAATAAATACAGATTTAATACTGAATTTAACGCGTCAGTAGGCCTATCTTGAAAACTAAGAGTTTTCGAAGGCTGTGACCTATAAATTCGTTTTCAGTGCATCATTATGTATTAAACTAGTGGACTCATACGCGAAAATATTGACGCAATAATCTATATGTTTACTCTCTTCTCTGATTTGCCGCTTTCATATTTTTCTTTCTTTAACCCTTTTGCTTAAAGTCTTTCTTGTAACTGTAATTCATCTCTTAGTTGATAGCACGTCTTCGTTCTTGAGACTGAAGTAGTCTCGTTCTTCTTTTACGTTCCCTATCCTCTTTCTTAACTAAACGTGCGTATTCCAAAGTAAAATCTTAAGTAAAACACTGCAATAAACTTGAATGCCCCTTCAGTCAGCCTATATGCAATGTTAAAGCGCCGTATACATAATACCGTCTTCCATACTTAACTCTCAACTTCACTGAAGTGCTCAAATTTTGGCCTCTGAAGCGAAATATGCTCTCTCAGAGTAAGACAATAAGAAGAAGAGTATAGAAATAGTTGTCTACTGCCCAATGCGCGTGCAGTACTTGAAGAGAAAGCTACATTGTCAAATTTAATAAGAAAGACATTAAGCTTAAAAAAATAACTGTCTACTGCCCGTGAAAGTGTTTCAAGTTAGAATTGTATGCAGGGGCGTGTTGCAATCAGGCCTTCGGTGTCATCTGTGCTACACGGGCCTCCAATGCGACACAGGTTGGTAACACCGGGTGATACCGACGACAACCCTCTGAACTTGTAGGTTTATGAGCTGGGTAGCTCTGCCTTTGTTTACAAACATTGACTTCGATTATTATTATTATTATTAAATCACACCAACAATTGGTATTAATAATGTATAGCTGCCTTATATTGCTTGAATTGCTGCATTTGAAGCACTTTTGCGTGTTTTTTTCAACATTTTGTCCTAAAATACAGCCATAACAAGGCTCCGCCAGAAATGTTGGGTACAAGTTTGCAGCAAATTCTGCAACACTTCTTGGGGGTGTTGAGATCGCACGTCGCATTCACCGCTGCACGGGGTGACACCGGGTAACACTGTGAGGGTAACATTGCAACATACCCCAGATGAAGAGATACGGATAAAATTTTCACTATCTTCTGCAAGCTGATCATCGATCTCTACGAAAACTTAACTGAATTACAAAATCTGCAACCTGGCTTAGTTTTCGCCTATCTATTTCCTTCAAAGCGGACACGAAATAAGCAAACAAATAAATAGGGGAAAGAGCCCAAATGCCGTGACTTATTAAAAAGGATCAAACACTCCAAGTGCATAGGAAAAAATCAGTTCCTTAAAATATGAGATGTGAAAATGCGCCAAAGCCGTGCCAGTGACGGCCTTACCTCCCTGAGGTCACGGGTTTAGGAGTTCAATGTCATTTCGTATGTTTGAGGAGAGGGTCACGGAAACGGGGGGGGGGGATGACGGGTTGAGGTTCCTTTACCCTACACCAAACGCTTTATTATATACCTAGGGATTAGTGGTTTAAAATATTTGGTAAAATTTTACTTTCACTTACAAATGTTTTTTTGGGTTTTTGTTGCTTCCAGTATGTTAATTGGGTCAATTTAAGACAATTTACAAGAATAACGTTTCCGTCGCAAATGCTTAGTTTTTGA
>LQNS02277100.1:7801950-7823117 GCA_001587735.2 Parhyale hawaiensis
TGTGCAGGTGAAGTAAATTTATATTATGCAAGGTGAACCTATATCTAACTCATCAAACATCGTGATGGAGCCCAAAGCCAAAGATCTCGATGATGTGTTGACAATATTGAAGACTGGACGATGGAATCTGATTATATTCATCTTCTGCGCCATCTGTAAGTTTTTCTTATTACCCCCACCAAGGAGGTAATGCTTTTGTCGAGTTTGTCTGTCTACTTGTTTGCGTCCCTCTAAAATAAATCAAAAAGATATGAACGGATCCTTACGAAATTTACACGGATTGTTATACATGTAAAGCAGAAAGTGATAAAAATTAAATTCTGGTGAAGATCCGCTTAACCGTTTGTTCTCTTTGTCTCCATCTTCTTTTCCTCGGAGGTATAACTCAAACAGTAATGAACCGAACGTTAGGAATTTTACAGGAATTGTTGGAACTATCATTAGGAGCAAATGACCAAATTTATGCGTCTATCTTTTTGTCCGTTTGTTTGTCTCTATTTATTTTTACGTTTTTCTTTAACAAAGCTCAAACAGTTTTGACTGGATCTTCATAAAATTTGTAGGAATTGTGAAACATGTTACAAGGCACAGATGATCAAATTTTGGTGATGATTGGTTTGTCCGTTTCTAATATTTGTAAATATAAATGAATCTTCATTTAATTTGCAAAACTGTTAGAAATGTTAAAAGGCACCAAAGACCAAATTTTGGTGATGATCGGTTTGTCTATTTATGTGTTTGATTAATTTTTGTCAAAATGTTTGTCAGAACATAACTCCATTAGAGACGGATGGATCCACACAGAATCTTTAATGACCATCAAGAGCCGCTAACGATAAAAAATTTTGGTGGTGATAGAGAAAAAATCCTAATTTTAGGTTCAAATTTCATTTTTCGTTGACAATGCCTTGTTTGGCGGATGTATGCTCTCTCAGAGTCATTTAGTTGAAGAATATCTTTATCAAATGTTTTCTAAATGACTTGGTTGAAATTTATCCCTGACTTTATGATTCCTAAACGTTTATCGCAATATATATATTGAGCGAGCCTAAAAAAGATCGATATGTTTTCATAGTTATCACCCGCGAACGAAGTGAGAAAGGTGATCATGTTTCCTTTGAAGATTCAAGTATATTTGTATATTTGTCAGTTCACCCAAAAAGAGGAAGAAGGAGTTGAGCAGTGTTCATGATTTTTTTGCAGGGAGTCAGGTGAGATGTCCTAGATGTGAAAAATGCCAAAACTCCGGAGTGAGCTCGCCATCAAAAATTATGGTATCTGAACTTGTCCCCACCTCGGGTGATGGTCCTACGCCACGAGGCGTTCACGTGCTTAATGATTTTTATTTAAAACGTTTTATCTCAACTGTGTTCAAGTTGTGTCAGTTATGTCTAGGAATTCTTTCTCATGCTGTAGCTTTTCAAGTATACAGTTCAAGATTTTGAGCTCACGGCTGTTTCGTTTGACATGTATTAAGAAAATACCGAATTAAAAATGATACATGTAATAAAATATAACTTGAACAAAAAATAATATCATCCAAGCAAAATTTATGGCCTCCGCTGCGCCTTGCAGAAGTTGAATCACGGTTTTCGCTGCTGCGGCCGCTCTGATTTTTGGTAGGGTACTATGTCCTAAAGATGAGCTCATGCACACGATTGTCAAATAGCAGAAATTTCTCGGCTGTCTGTTTCAATAGTGCATAGCTCAATAATTCTCCATTACTTCTGCTTCGCTTTATTGGTGACCTTTCTGAGCAAGTTGAATCGACGTCTAACATATAAGTAACAGTGGTAGACACACAGCTGTGTTTGTAAGGGCCCCAACAAAACATTCACACAAGTAGCAGAGAGAATCGTCTAATGGCGAGAAGCCGCCTATAGGGAAGTTAGCACTCGCTTGCATCAGTGAGCTGTACGCCGGTCTGAGACTAGTTAAAAGTGTCAATGTCAGTCTGTGTTTGGCAGTCGTCTCTTGAGGAGTAGTAGTAGTAGCAGCAGCAGCAGCAGGCTCTTTATATAATTACGATACATTCATAGTAACGTAGTATAATTTTTTCTGTTTTTTTTATAGCAAGGTGAGAAGTAAATTTAGTTAATTTACGATGAAGTATCCGTATCTTAATCATTTTGGTGCCCGTAAATGTTATCGAAGTTGTGGATAATATTCTTGTAGGATACAATTACGACTGTGCAAAAAAGAAAGGATTTTTGCGTTAATGATAGTTACCTACGTGAGTCGCTCCCGTGAATGCATACAATATCTCACTTAAAGCTGGTCATATTTACATTGCGTGACGTATACATGTAAAACTAAATAAACGACCCCAAAAAGACAAGAAGAAAAAATAGGAAAAGTAACGATGGAGAGGAAGGAAGTTCAGGCCTTGTATCAGGAGGGTTTCGGTGACATGAAGATTTGTGAGATATTTAGTTCTGTTTTAGAAGACTGTCTCTTCTCATTCCCGGAAATAGATTTATTTGAAACTATTCTCATATTATTTCCAGATTTCGATTTATAGAAACAGCTACAGCCTTGAATTAAGTCTGAGCTGCTGAGGAGTTTGCGTGCGCTATTGTTCACCTCTTAATAGAATTATTTTTTTATTTAATTTCTTTATTTAATGTTCAATTTGTCGGACTGATTTTAAAGGTTAGGGCGCAGAAATATGTACTACAAATTTACTACCTCAAAACGACGTAGATCTTTGCTATCAGATGAACAATACAACTAGGTTTCTCAAAGGAAGTTTTTTCTATACAAAATACGATATCTATAATAGCTACGTATGCATACCATCGGGCATATGGTGTGAGAAATAAAACTAGAACGTAAACGCATTTCGTTTTTAATGCGGGTGAAGCTGGAGCTGTCTTCAGTTCCAAGTTAGTTTTGTTTTATATTTCAGAGTTCCATATATCAATATTGATATAATATAACATGCATGCATATCACTGGGCAGCTGCGTTAACACGTCCACAACATGCTCTGTCGGGAACGTATGTTGTTCCTGCTGTGGACTTCACGTGCGCCCAAACGGACCCACTTGACACTGGAAGCTTCTTTACCAGTAGAGAGGGAGGAGGGATTTTCCCCAGCGAAGCTAAATACAAATTTGCCAGTAACGCCTCTGCCTCCAACACCACCAGTAGTGAAGACGATCAATGTCACTACTACGATATAACTCAAAATGACACTGTGCCCTGTCAATATTTTGTCTACAATACTTCCGTATTCGAGTCGACAGTCACTTCTGATGTAAGTAAATATCTTAACCCTTCTGATATATAGGGACGAAAGCTCTGCTGTTTCGGAGTTTATACTTACGAGTATTATAAGCTTATAGCAATTGCTTATTATCGCCGGAAAAATTGGACAGGTAAATTAATGAGCGTGTCGACAATTCTTTTCATCCGTTACTGGAGTTGGAAAGTTTATAATGATAAGAACTCAGAATATACGTCTTGTTCGTCACTATAAGACTAAAATTTTCAAATATACGCTCATAAATGTGTGCTTTTTTGTCATAACATTTAACTCAGCTGCAGTTTAAGTTTAAATAGCAAGGTCTGCCAAACTTTTGAATGAAAACTCTGTCAGGATTTCAGAAAATAAATCACGCACTGATGATGATTAATCCATAAATTTGATGTTCGCTATTTTAATACCTCCAGAACCGAAAGGGTTTAATCAGAAAAGGCTAGTATCTAACTATAACATTTGCTTCACCGCGTTTACAAATCCCATTTCAAGTCGGCGAAAGATAATCTTGTATTTCACTGTTTCAGTAGAACTTGGTAGGTCACCATTTCATTCTATGTGCATGTATCCAAGGGCATATTCGATTGGGCACCAAAACTAAGCCTGTGAGGCTTAACTTGTTTGAAACTTCGGACAGGTGCCATGACATTGACCCGGTAAATTGAGTTTTCAACGGTGACCTTAGATCGGTTATGATTGGGACTTTCAGCAACACAATGTTTTTTTTCCCGTAAAATGGAATTTTCAGCCATCTAAACGTAATCGGGTTGGGTCAATCAATTGAAGCTCTGACTCAAAGCTGCAGAGCCAAAGCTCCCGTCTGAAGTTCCGTATAAGTTAAGCATTCGAAGCTTAAATTCGGTGCCCAATCGAGAATACCATATATCTCATTCTATGCAGGAGAGCACTGATTTTCAATTTTCGTTTAATTGGTTGATTATATGGTATCTTACCGAGCCCATATATATATTTCAGCGTAAGCTAGGGTGTAAATCAGTGATAGCCTCCATTTCGGGAGTTTAAAAAAAAGAAAGGAAAAAAAATGAAATGAAAGCTGGATTTATTGTCATTTCACATATAGAATGGCACTAGTCAGGGCACCCGGCCGGCCGCCATTGGCGTCACGAACGGCTTTATCTACAAGCAGGGAAGGTAGACGGATGTGACTCAAAAAGTTCCGTGCTTGACGGCAGGAGGACGTAATAACATTTTTCTTCAACGCATGAGATTAAATTTTTGGCTTACCGCCATTAAGATTCACTTCAACAGCCCATGAAATAGGTAGTTGTGTGCATGCACTGCGCCGTATATAGTGGAACTTGTCTTCCTCACAGATGAAGGGGAGGGGGTCTCGGTCATTTGTTCCTTCCGTCAAATTGGCGCCATATTACTTGGTGACTCGAGGTCGACTGCAACTACACTTACTGATCTGGGGCCAGTGGGCCTATACCCGCAACACAAACCAGTCCATGTGGGTTTCCTAGGTGGGGGTTTGGTCTAAGTTGACTTTACCTTTACCTAATTATGCTGGTCAATCTCCTCAAACTCTCCAAGTCATAGCAGTAGCTCAAGATCGAAAGATTATTAAGGAGACCCGCCGGCGTCAGAGGCTCCACGAAAAGTAGGTTACTGTTCGGATGCGGTCGAACAATCTACTGTCATGCTCGTTCTGATAGCTGTACAAAATAAGAATTTGATGTAGCTACTTTCAGATTATATCACCATCAAACTTCTGGGTATTATAGTATTTGCCTGGAAAAAGAGAGGGGGGAGGGTATCAATGTTTGGCACTCTTTCCATTCAGGTTGAATTTCATGTTAGGGAAATCTAACTTTAATTTCACCATTTCAGTACAACATGGTATGCGACCGAGCCTATCTTCGCTCCTTGTACAGCTCCGTGTACATGTTCGGATCCATGCTGGGGTCCCTCGCTGCAGGCCTGCTCTGTGACTTGTAAGTTGCCGATCTCTTCAGGTAAGAGTCGCCTTAGCTGCACGCTCCACTAGGAAACTCACATGCACTAGTTTGTGCCATAAAAAATCCCCTTATGAGCCCGTAGTAACGCACGGCTATAGTCGAACTCAAATTGTCTAAGCTATGGCATCATAGACGGAAGACTCGTGACAACTGCGGCCCTTCCGACCGTCTCAATATCTGGCTAGGCTAGTTCTCTCTTTTTATTGGACTATAAGTGTAAGAAACGCCGGCGCTGCATTACCAAGCTTCAAAGTTTTTTTTCTGACTTAGGAATAGAGCGTCTGACCTCTCGACAACGAGCTAGGCATGAGTTTTAGCAACACATGCTCGGGGGTATACTATGGTCAGTCCTTTCCAGATACTAAAATGTAGCGTTTCTGATACTTGGCGGACTTCATCGTAACTCTTTTTCGCAGATACATGATGAAACTTATGATCCAGGGAAGCTATTCGATGTATGTAGAAAGCAAATGTGGACCAGTTAATCTAATTTAATTTTGAAAGCTGCCGCTGCTTGGATATACTGTATTAGGTGTCATCATTGGCACAGCAGAGTCGAGGTACGCCACAATGCAGAAAAAGGAACCTTTTTGCGTACTGTAAAATACGCTAAGGTCAACAGGCTAGACTTATCTGGAACTTTGAACAGAAATATTGATTTCACTGTATGGTTTCAATCATATTACAGGCATTAACAGCAGACCGATTATCTATGAGAGTTGTGGGTAATGCGAGCAGATACTAATTTTTTAAGGTAACCTACCCTCACGGCTCCCCTCGCTTGTGAGTTTCCGGCTTAGGACGCCCAATTCACTTCCGGTGTAGCGGGAGTCAAGGGGGCAGGCGCGAACCGGAAGTGGGCGGGGCCTGGGAAACCGGGAGAAAGTGGAGCCGGAACCTTTCCTCAAAACTGGTATCTGGTCGCATTACCCACTACTTATGAGGGGTAAAAAACTCATTTTACAGACCACATTTGAGGTTTTGGCTCTCTGCTGGGTAACCGAATCAACATTAACTCTCCCAACTAGCTTTAAATGACGAAGCCAACGCTTCTGTCGAAAGTTCAGTCAAGTCATACCGAGTGGGCTAAGCGTAACTCGACTTTGCGGTGCCAATCGAAGACCTCTATTATATCACGTACACGCTGTGACGGGTACAAATTGGGTGATACCTCGGGCTAGCTCCTGGACTGCATGCTTTATATATTCAGGTGTACAGGCGATGACTGAAAAATGTTTAGACTCTTACCCGCTAAATGAATATCTATGGATACTTTCACAATGCTATTCTAACGAAAGTTTTATTCTGCTGCTCGATAAAGGGTGATCTATTTATACTGAATATTTCGAGCTCGAAATCGGAGATAAAACTTAATTCATATCTTAACCCTATCTTGATAACTACTGAAATCCCTGTCCTTACTCTTACTTAAATCCATCTGTTAATCCCTAGCTTAATCCCCATCTTAGGGCATATTCGAGTGGGTGCCAAAATTAAGTCTTCAATGCTTCCCTTTTCCAAGACTTCAGACAGGGGTTTTCTTCGACTCCCTGAATCAAGTTTCAAGCATTGGTCCTCAGTCAGTTAAGTTATCCCTTAGACTTTCAGAAACTCAATGTTGCTTCGTAAAATGAGGGTTTCACTAGGCTCAACGTAAGTGCGTTGTTTTTAACACTTACAACGCGATTCATAAAAGTAAAGCCAAAGCTTCTGCCTCAAGTTTCGGACAAGTCGAGCCACGAAGGCCAAAGTTCGGCCCGTAATCGAGCATGCCTTATAGATTTTATCATAATTCCTATCTAGATCCCTCTCATAATTCTTATCTTAATTCTTATTTTAATCCCCATTCTAATTATTATCTTAATCACTGTTCTAATTACCATTATAATCCCTATCGTAACTTTGATTCCCATCTGAATCCCATTTTTAATCCATACTTTAATCTCTGTAACAATGTATTATTATCCATATCGTTACAACCCTATAGTTACTTGAGGCGTAGCTAATTAAAGGTGCCTTAGATGGAGTTACTCTATTTGCATGCCGTCAATTTGGGAGCTTTCCCTCATAGTAAGTTTACATACTTGCGATTAGTTACCCTTGGGGCCACATAGTGCATTCAGACGCACAACTTGACTAGCGGTGAGCAACTTGCACGTCTTCCCTCTACATGTACAAAGTTAGCTTCGTAGATACGGTGGCATGACTGGCGTGCAGCCTGCACATCCTCGCATCCAGTTGCGCGTGCGGTTGTATAGCGTGACCCCGACGCAACATGCATAACTGTACTTACAAGTAATACTGGAACGATATATGCTATATCTAGGATTATATAAAGATCGGTACCCGCTTAACGATTTTCGTTGTTGCTAGCCTCACAGAGCTAACTCAACTAATTTATCGGAGTAGTCTTGGCTGTGGCTTCAGCTATAGACGTCTATGAGCAACGTACTGTGATTTCTAAAGCATCGAATATTTGTGGATTTGAACTGCTCATAATTAGGAGAGATAGTTAAAAGTTAACGATTGGCACATGCTACGGTGCATAAATTGAAGCAGCTATAGAGGCTGAGATTTTCAGTTAGATTTTCTCCAGCTTAAATCTTGCACAAGCTCAAGCCTCGCCACAGCAACGTATACGAATGAATTGTCTCTACTGTGTTAGAGCCAACGAAAGTTGTCCAGGTGGCACCGGGCTTTAGGATATTAGTTGTGCATCGCCTCAGTGATTTCCATCAATTCCTGACAAATGTATTAACAGTCGGCAGGGATTGAAATCTGCGCTTTGCCGCCGGTCTGCGAAAAGTTTCATATGCACAGACATACATTATGGAAATGTGACTATTGGTCAGTCCATCAGTTATATTCTTTAGGCTAGTCTAGGGTTATCTTCTCACTAATTACATGTTACCATGGGGCTAATCTGATGTTGTCTCCAGACTAATCTACAGGTTTATCTAATGTAGTTACAAGAGTAATCTACTGTCGTCTCCATGCTCGTCTAATTTTGTCTCCAAGCTAATCTAATGTTGTCCCCAGGAGAGGTCGGTGGATTGCAGTGGTGCTGAGCGTACTGGGCTACTGCACGGTACCCATTATCATGAGCTGGGTCCCATCACTGGTCATCATAATGGCCGCCAGATTCACGATGGGCTTCCTCCACATCGTCTACCTCACAGCGTTTTACACCCTTGGTACCTGCCACTAACCATAGTGCTCCAGCTTACTTCTTAAATATACTTTCACTGCTTGCATTTACTGCTTCAATTACCTCTCACTGGATGGATTTACTTATTGAATTACCTTTAACTGCTTCGATTTACTTCTAAAATAACTTTTACTGCTTGGATTTACTCCCCAAATTTACTTGGCATCTTAAATGTACTTCTTATTCAAGTCATTCCACTTCTTAGATTTACTTCACCTATTGAATTTACTTTTACGTCTTAGATTTACTTCTACTTCGCTTTTTCAAAATTACTTGACTTCTTGAATTTATTTCTATTTCTTAAATTTACTTCTACGCCTCGGGTTAGGTCTACTCCCCTCCTTCTTCTCCTTCTTAACCCTCAGCCTCAAGTATCTCGTTTGTTGTCTTTAGCTTCTCTGTTTTGGTAAGGAAACTCAAACTGAGGATATCAAAATAATAAATGCAAAGTCTACTAACAAACATATTTAACGTTTCGGGCTGAAAAAATCCCATTCCGTTTTTTCTGATGATAGATTTTTTTCATCCCGAAACGATAAATTTATTTGTTAGTCGGCTTTGTATTTGTTATTTCTTTGTTTTATCTAGGAACATTAAATTTAAATTAACTTCATTATGCAGTCTTGAATTTTCCCCATCTACGAACATAGGATTTGCAATATAGTTAGCTATGCAACATGAAATTTAAGTACACACCATACCGTGCAACCTTAAGTTTTACAGTTTATCTCATTTATAAGAACTCGGATTTCTAAGTCACTTCATACTGTGCAGCCCTGGAGGTTTGTGAACCCCGATATCGAGGAGCAGTGGGGCTGCTAACCATCCTGCCCTGGGCGTTTGGGACGATGATGTGGGCGGGGCTTGCCTACCTCATCCGCGATTGGCAGTGGTTGAATTTTGTGGCGTCCCTCCCGAGCATCTTCTTTCTTCCCTGCCTGTGGTAAGATCAGCAGTGGTGATAAGGGCTTGTTAGGGGTAAGGTGTATGGTAATAACAGTCGCTAAGAGCGTAAACTGGATGATAGTTAACTTGAGCTGTAAAGGAGCAAATTGTACAAAAATATCAGCCTCTCATGGAGTACGTAAGTCGAGTTTTAGTAATGATTTATTACGGAGTAAAATGTGCAATGATAACAGTCTTCATCACAGTGCATTACAGAGCAAAAGAATGCTGTAAAGAAAAAATTCTTAATAAGATTGATTTGGCAAAATATTTCACAAAAAAAAGTTATGAATAAACTGGGCCGCGTTACGTACACAACTGCTGTTATGAACTTGTGAGAGGATTTGGTTAGTCGTGGTCATGAAGTGTTCACGGTTCCTGTTCCATCCAGTCTGGACAAAGAAGAAAAGTGTTTGTGTTATTACTTCTCACAGAGTGTGTTTGTCATTGACATTGATGTAGTGATTGATCGTGTGGACGCGGCTATAGAAGCAACCTTTGCTTCTAGAGGCATCGTTGACTAGATTATTAAAATATTGCATAATCTTAGTAGCAGGTTGCTAGAGAACTGCGCTTGCACGTAGGAGGTCCACTTACGCCTCCCCACCCACAGGCGAAATTTTCAGATGCTCGGATGGCAGCGTCGGCGTTTGTGGCCTTCACACAGCACTGCGAGCGCACTGAATTAAAATACAAAAGGGGACTAACTTGGAGGTTGTAATTATACGCGAGCCATAGCTCTGACGATCTGTGGTTGACTGCAGCCGTACACTTCCCTGCTGCCTAGCTCGAGCTTAGCATCTAGCAGTAGAAGTGATGGATCGGATGTCATTTTTTGAACATCCGCGGATGCGGATTTTGTCGCAGATTTTACAGTTCTGACATCCGCGGATGTTACCATTTCAACATGCGGGAATGCGGATGAAGATGTTCAAAGAAAGGTGCGGATGTCAGTAGATGCGGATATTCGGCCCATCACAAACCTCTAGGATAAAACAAAGTATGGAGAATTCTTATGTGCTGTGCGGTGAAGTTGAATTAACCGTTACCGCACTTGATGGTTTCCGTTCCTTACCTACAATCATCCATAACAGGTGGGTGGATGAGTCGCCCAGGTGGCTGGCGGTGAAGGGTCATCACGATAAGGCCATCAAAATCCTGAAAAAAGCTGCCAAAATGAACAAAAGCGAACTGCCACCTGAAGCGGAGTTGCGAGCCATCTTAGAACTGACTGAAAAGGTTGGTGGAAAATTGCACCCTTTTCTTTTTTGTGCATGTTCACTAGTAGAAGCAAATCAGTTTACTCAGATAGCATAGCCACGAATATGGACTCACATTTTGTATGTATCTACAGGTGAAAAGGCACTGTTTTTGGATTTACTATACAAAAAAAAATATTAGATTATTACTTCTGCCTAAGAGGTTATGAGGAACAGCTGATTATACTTCGGCGAAGATCCCTTCGTTCGTTTGTTTGTCTGTCTGTCTATGTTTTCTTAATGCCATAACTCAAAGGTTATGTACAGATTTTATTTAAATTCATGTGAGTTAACAGGTATCTTACGAAGAGTAAATGAGTAAATATTCGTCATGTCTTATTAATTCGTTTGTTATCACCCGCGAACGAAGTAAGAGAGGTGATAATGTTTTCGTTGAAGATTTAAGTAAGGTATATATATCTCTCTGTATAAATATATGTGTCAATATAAATATATTTGTCTGTCCACCAAAAAAAAAAAAAAAAAAACAGGTAGAAGGATTTGAACAATATCGTAACTTATTTTATAGGGAGTCCGATGGGTTGATCTAGATGTGGACTCACTCCAAAACTAGGATTAGCTGGCCATCAAAAATGACGAGTAATGCTTGCTAAAACTTTTCTACACGTCGACGGGTGTAAAATACTTATTAGTTAATTACTCCGAAAAAACTATTCAACCGGGAGTAGTACTTCATAATACATACGGTAATACTTCATAATAATGCTCAAAGTCACAGAATATTGAACCATGCCTCGAGAAAGAACATCTTCATTTGAAATACTTCCAACAAACTGCACCCAGTACAGAATAATTAAAAGTATTCACGTTTCTAAGTTTATTTTCGGTTGTATGGCTGGCTTTTGAGAGGAATATTAACTAGAGTCGCAACAAAACAGTTTCCTAATGTAATTTTTGGCTGCCATGTTTGATAATATCACAAAAGAGTTTTGAGGGAGCGCTAAATTCCGGTAGGCTTAAGACCGCTGCACACGAGAGGCCTAACGCCGAAACTACCATCGGGCCCTTCCGGCTTTGGCTGCCCAAATTTACAAAGTACCCTCCTCATTAAAAATACTTGAAGTATGGAGCCTTCACTATAGTTTGCCAGTACCGCAAGTGCCAATACAGTTTCGAATATCCACTTATTTTTTTTAGTGAAATTGGACTCCTAATAACGTATATTTTTATCCTCTACGACGCGGTTAAGCGAGTCGTCTGCAGGAGCGGCATCACGGAAATCGTTTATTTTCTCGCCATTTGGCAACTATTTTTTATTTTTCAAAAACAATAAGCTGTAGTCACGGTCACAGTAAACGTAATTGGTCCACCGTTCAGACTCTCGTGTTCACTGAACTTTAAGCTTTTTTTAAAGGCATAAATAGATAAGCTAGGAGACTATGATAAAAATTTTTTTTCTTCCATCTTCACAGAACGCTGCTTCCGGCGATGGAGGAGAGAAAGACAGGACCCTGAATATTTCTCTACTGTTCAGGTATGTTAACATCTAGTCGTCTGAGTACCTCCTTATAGCATAGGTGGGTGCTGCCAATTTTGCTACCAATTATCTTTTTCTGTAATTTATCAATTATTTTTTCTGCAATTTTGGTCCTCCAAACCAAGTTTAGGATATTTTTGGCCACGAGCCTGGTGGCCGTCGTTGGCCCGAAATTTTTTAGCAAGACTTTTACCTAACATGACCTGAGAAATTAACTTAATTGAAAAAAGAAAATGTTTAGGGAACTTACAGCTCTGGAACCTAATTACAAATAAATATATATATAAATATATATCAGTATCAATAGTACAATTACTGAATGGGCCGCAGAGCCATTATAACCGGAAATCCCACGAAAAAGATTACAGGCGAAATAGCCGCAAATAATAATAATACTAAACTTCTGCCATGTGGCCGCATCCAGCTCTACATATACTAGCATAAGTTGAGTTTCATATGTACTTTGTACGTTACGCTAATTAAGTTGCTAGGTCGTAACTGAATTGTTGGCCGCTTCAGCTCTAAATTGCTTTCAGTTTTTATGTCGGCCGGCAATTGTATCAGAGAATCGATGGTATAACTTTTTTTTAAACAAACTAATGAAAGTGTGGAAATATAGACAGGAGATGTAAGATGTAGAAAATTAATTTAATAATAAATGCTTTTGAATGAAGCTTGAGAATTATAAAGATGTACAAATGAAACATTTCAATTTCAAAGGCATGGATGCAAAGAAAACTCTTGCCCTGGGTAAGAGCCACTTTATCTAATCGCGTCAAATAATAAGAGTGGACCGTTAGCTCGCGCGTCATTTATGCTGCTGTATCCATGCTTCTGACTCTCATCGAATCAATGTGCAAGCTGAACGTCCGCTCATAAGTTGTGTTTGCCACTCTACAGTGTGACCGCGGCATTAGACGCCATATCCGCAGTTTTAGCATTGTTAAACAGTGCTGTGCAAGTTGGTGCAGAAGATTATTCTTTAGGAAACATTGTTTATGACTCATTGAAGTATGGGGCATATCAGTGGTAACTTGGTCATGTAAGGTGCGAACAGTTGATGTTCAATGTAAGCTTATCATGTTAGTTTATATTGGCAGCACAACAGTTAAAATAAAAAATTTAACCCTGTCCGGGTAAAAAAAACGAATCATATGAGAGGAAGTTTTCAATTCAAAGCGCACATGAGAGTTGTTCATATCTGAGCATTAATATAAAAGACATACAGCGTTTATGAACCCCCTTATTAATTAAATGCGGAATATAAAGCACATACACTGCATGATAATAAACTTTGTTGCTTGATTGCATGGTTAGTTGGTTAGTCTCTTTGTACCGCTGTGAAGGATCAGATAGTAGAAACTTCATGTGCAGAACAGCACGGGAGCCGTTGTCGAGCCAAATTTTCAAATCTATGCTTTTTGGCTATGGAAAATTCAACTCAACCTCTTCTTTCATACCATTCCTCGTATGTTATATTCATATAGTGTTTTTCCTACTAGAGAAGTAACTTAAGTCACGAAAGAAAGGGTTAAGCGGCCAGCAAAGGGCCTAGCCCAATACAACGTATTATTCCATGCCACCCCCCCCCCCTCCTCTTCCAGCACACCCCAGATGCGGCTGAGAATATTCGTCATGTGGACCTGCTGGTTTGTCTGTGCCCTCGTGTTCTACGGCCTGTCATTTAGCGCGGACGTCTTCAAGTCCGACCCATTCTTGTACCTGACGCTGATGGGCCTCATGGAAGTTCCGGCTTACGTGTTTGGACCCCCCATCATTGACCGCTTCGGCAGGAAGTTTCCGGCTTGCGTGTTTTTTCTGTTGTGCGGCGCTACGATGGTGTCTCAAAACTTTGTGGACATCAGTAAGTACTTAACCTTGGATTAACCATGGGCTACAGTATGCGTAGTACCGAACTATGGGCTACAGCATGCGTGATACCGAACCATGGGCTACAGCATGCGTGGGACCAAACCATGGGCTACAGTATGCGTGGCAGTTCAAAGTATGTACAGTAAAACCCCTTGCAGGGAAACCCCCGAATCTGAGAAAAACCAGAAGTGTAAACCGAGTCTCGTGCCATCCTCAGGGAAGCGTAACAGTGGCCGATGCTCGTGTGAGTTACCAGCAAAAATGTGTAGTGAAAGTCAATTGACACAACATTAAACTGCACAATTTCACGGTTCCTATGAATGTAAGCACAGGAAATGCTTTATGAATGTAAGAGAGGAAAGAATATTGAAGAACTTACTATGTATCTTGAAACAGCGACACTAGGGCAGTCGATGTTTAGAGGGTTCCACTGTACCTATAGGAGTGGGTAAAAGTAAAGTCAACTATGACCGTACCCTCCCCTGGAAATCTCACCCTCACTTGTTCGTGTTGCAGATATAGGCCAACTGGCCCCAGAGTAGTAAGTACTGCTGTATCCGATCGCTGTCGTTAAGAACTATGGCGCAATCATTAGCGGATGGTTCAATGACCCACGACTGCTTCCCTCCAATTTCGGGGCAAGGTAAGTGTCCCCCTGGTAGCTTTGCACACCAAGCAATTTGCGGGTACCACAAAAATCACTCAGCAGCTCGCGGCTCGTTCCCGGCACCTCTATTTTATTTTATTTATTATTATTTTTTTTTTGAGCTTAAGATGCACAAATCTAGTAGCAAGTTAAAAACTAAAAAGGGAAAGGTACTTACGGAAAGATCTGCTGGAGGACTGACGGAAAAAAGGAGATTCCTTTGTAGTATTAGTTTCAGTCATCATTTAGCTAACGGTGAAGGCCACTGTAAATCTTGTAGCTTTTTTTATTGAGGCTGTAGTACATTTACGAGCTTGATTTTAATATTGAAATATTTGAAAAAATAATTGCTACCAATTCCACTTGGAAAGAGCAGCACGAGCACTGTTTCTCTTGCCGATGAAATTTTTAACGAAAGCAATTATTATCGGCCACTAAAGTTACAAACAGCTACCATTGATAAGTTTCTTGAGTCTGTTCTCTATCCCAGTTACTATTAGACAGGCTGCAACAAAAACCACGACTCAAGAGCCACAAAAATGGATTATAAACACATATATATGCAGACAAAAACGTAATGAACGATGAATACCAGAATTGCAATAATTGTCCCATGAATTCTTTTAGTTGTATAGTCAAAGTTTATCGTGTTCCCTCATTTATTAAATTTAGCCTTCCGATTACGCCACGGTAATAACTGCAGTATTTTACTTCAGGTACCAAATGGCTTGTCATAACATTAGCTATGATCGGGAAGATGACCATCACCACAGCCTACCAAATACTCTACGTCTACGTCGTGGAGCTATTCCCGACCGAGGTTCGAGCCAAGGGACTGTCTTCTTCTCTCTTCAGTTCCAGAATTGGAGCGGTTATTGCTCCTTTCATTGCCACTGCTGTTGTAAGTGCAATGTTTTTCTCATGTGCAGTAGTACAGTTGACCCAGAGTTAGCTGTTGAAGTTTCTTTATTATGTATATTAGTATGTTGATATATCTGTGTTTCCTTTTTTTTGCATGTACGTAAGCCTAGTGATAGGTTTGAAGTTTCAGAATCCTTTCAGCATGATTTGGAAGTGATCAATTCTTAGTATTCTAGGTGGGGAATGAGGCTAAATGCGGGCAAGACTAAGACCATACTCGTGTTTGGGTCACGTACAGTGAGACCTCTTTTCCCTGCACTCATTCTGCAGGATGGTGTGTCACTTCCTGTGGTGGATGATTTGGTAATCTCGGGTGTCAATTTTGATCCAAAGTTGACGTTTGAGCCAAACATGGGTTCGGTTGCCTCACGTGCATCGTACAAAATTGGTCTTAGAGACGTGCTTGGAGGGTGTTTGGCTCGGTAGAATTGACACGTCGTTGCTCTAATTGTCCTCCCTCTTCTGGAATACTGCTCCGTAGTCTGGGGTTCTACTGCCAATTGTCATCTGTGTTGACTGTGTTTGCTTGACAAAGTGGTTCGTCGATGTGCGTTCATGCTGGATGGTGTTGTGCCTTGTGATCTGGTGCGTCGTCCCTGAGTTGGTCTGCTTTCTGTATAAAATATATAATTGCCTTACTTGTCCACTGTCTGATTTTCTTTCGGAGCCATTTGTTCACGTGAGTTATTTTCGGCGTACTGGTGCTCTTCACGAGTTTGCCTTGGAACCGTTACGATGCTATACGGGCCAGTATTCTCGTTTGTATTTTCCTTTCCGTCGTGTGTTGATGTTTGGAATGGTCTTGATGGCTCTGTCTCTGCTGGTGCGGGTATTGGCAGCTTTAAACGATCTGTACACAGAGCTATTTCGTGATCTCGGATCTTCTCTCCCTCTCTTCTTTTTTTCCTCACTCGCTGGACTGGGTGCGGGGAGGTTTGTCAACCTCATGGAGCTTTCCCGTTCCCACGTCGCCAGTTTGGTGTGATTTAATAATAATACATAGTTCTACTTGAACGGTTCAATTAAAGGTATGACGGTACGTTGTCGGTATTAGAATGGACATTGGGTGATGGGTTGGTGGAATGTCAAGTTTGTAGGGAGGTTAGCTTGATGGCTTGTTGGGTTGATGGAATGTTAGGTTTTGAGTTGTTGTGTTCCTAGGTTGGTGTGTTTTCGCATTAATAAGTTGGTGGGTTAATGGAATTGAGGATCCGGTGTTGTTTCGCGTATAGTTGGAGAATGAAACTGGTTTCCTAAAATGCACTAAATGAAATAGATTCAAAACTACATAATCCAGTGGGTCACGAATAACCTAATGCTTACAAGTATGCATAATATTATGCAGTGATCGAATATCTACGGCGGGCTAGTGTGACTCGTTGAATTCTTGACAATGGTGTGTCACAGGGAACCGGGATATAGAGTGCAGATTCTGTCAGCTACTGCGGTAGTAACACGGGACACGTTCGACTGGGTCGTTAAAGTCAATCTAAGCCAAGCCCACATACTTGACCTTATTTACCCGGAACTGTCGACAGGAACTTTAGCTTCGTCACTTTAAATCATGTTTCGGGTGCTATATAGAAGCAGGTCAGCTATTTAGAGCCAATTAGAGAAATCTCCATTTTTATAATTAAGATTAAGTTCATGGAAGTCTCAGAGGTAGCTAAGAGTTAAAAACTGAACCTTGAATCAACAAGTTGAAGCACCTGCCTGACAAGTCAAGCATCAGAGGCTTAATTTTATTGTTATCGAATCGAACGTGCCCGTGATTTCCTCAAAAGCCAGGAAAGCTAATAATTCTGACGTTACAGCCAATCAAGTTTCGGTATTTGCTCAGGCTGGAGTGCGATTGGCTGCGACATCTCAATGTTTTATTTATGTTCGAGGTTGTCACGTGACCAGTACACCAAATTCTGTGTACTAGAGCGGAACGTCTCTTGATAAAGAGCCTTCGGCTATTATGGTCTCAGTTCATTCCCCCAACAATTATAATTGTTCACAGACTATCTGGATTGGGCTCTAGTAGAGTGAACAAAAGCTATCTGACAACAGGGCTGTCAGAGTATAGGAACGAATTTATTTCCGAGTATATATTTCATGTTTTCACAATGCAATTATTTTTTTACCAACGTGAAAAGGTTCCCAAATAACCGGGTTAGTGAAGTTACGGATGTAATTCATATCCCATATACAAACTATATATCATTTTAAAGTTGTTTAGTTTCTTTCTGACAAAGGAAAAAATTTCCCGATAAGCTGATTGCTGCAGTTATTAACCAAATTCATTGTCTGTAGAAATGTTCCAACACCTTTACACGGCAGTTAGCATTTCTTTCTAACGGGGCGAAAAAGTCTTTCGATAAAAGGGTTACTGCTGCTGCACTTTCGTTTCACTAGCTTTATCACATTTTAATTCTAACTTTAATTGCATTCTATAAGCGGAGTACACTGGTTATGGAACAAATGCATGCCTTGGAGCAATTTTTAGGGCATGTCTACGGAACAATTTTCAATTCTTTCTAACAGGGCATCAATAAAAGAGTCAAGATTACGGAAGCGAACATAGGTAGGTTGAAAATCTACTAAAACTTCATAAACGCTTCGAGATCTACGCTTCCATTCATCAGTATTCTGAAATGATAGGTTAAGAATATAACAAAAATGGACACTACAATCAATTCTCTAATATTCCTAACAGGGTGAAAAGGTTCCGTGGCTGCCCTCGACCATATTTGGTTGCGGGAGCGTCATCGCAGGGCTGCTGACCCTCAGGCTTCCAGAAACCAACAGATTGCATCTGCCGGACACTGTGGCCGCAATGAACGCCAGGTCTTCTGAAATTGAACTTCAATCCAACAACAGCACTGAAAATGCGAAAACAAGTTGACACCATTATAAGCTCTACTTTAAGCAGCGTTAAAAAGCGAATTGAGTTTTGGTTAAGTCACTTAAAATTTGAAGTAGAAAGTTGGCAGTAAAAGACCAGCAGGCCCATTTCCAGTGAGCAGCCGGGACACACGCTCCGGCCCGCTAGGAGCTATTGCTGTTATGTCAAAATCATTCAAATATGTGAGAGATAAAATAAATAAATGGATAAAATCTGTAAAGGAGCTGTTTCTGCAAGAAATATAAATTGCAGTTGATCAGCGGGAGCTCGGAAACGGTAATTTAGTCTGGGCATGAAAGATATAAAAAAATCGCATTTAAAGCCAAATTATTTACTGATGTGTAAAATACTCAAATTTTAATTGAATTAAGAGTTGAGTACCTGCACGTGTATCAAAGGATAACTATGAATGGTAATTAAACGTTTTTAATTTAGGCCATTCCAGTCGTATCATGATTAAAAATTGAATTTCAACTTTGTGGATGAATTTATTTTAATAGTATTCAAAATCACATACTTGTCTGTTAACTAAGCTACTCAAACCTTATTAATACTAAGAATTGAGTTCGGTTACTTATGCAGAGAAATAAACTATTTTTATATTAGTTGCTTGTTTATTATCCCATCACCACAGGATTTAACTGTTTTTGGTGTTGAGTAACCGTATACGGTATCTGACCGTATATCTGACATCTAACATTTTCCAGACAAGGAGTAAAATGTTTTAACATTAACAATAGATGGTGCAGAAAACAATAACAGTTACAGCGAAGCAGAAAAATGCCTAAACATTTACTAAAGACTGTATAAGGTGCCGACCATAACCAGAAAGAAAGGGCTAAGTGTCTAATATATACCAGGGAAAAATAAAAGGTTGAACACTTTCCTCACCAAGTACAACATTTTCACCACTGCTAGGCCTGACACTCACAGGGAACCTGTTCCGCGCACAGATTGTTGTCATTCATAACAACCAACGCAGCTTTAGTTCTTGTTCCTCTGAGGCCTCACTGTCGAGCTGCCGTGGCCCTTCTTGCCCCAGACTTTATTGGGGGTCTGTATTATGATAATAACCCCAAGGAACTGTCATTATAATGAACGTTGTTTACACTGACTGGTTATCTCTCTAGTTATCATATTGGCAAAAAGATGTTTTATTTTTTATGAAATGTTTGATGCATATAAAGCGAGGTTAATCTTAAACTTGTTATTCCTTTTTGAAGTTGTAAAGATGTAGAGGTCATCTTCGGTGGGCAACAAAATGCTGTCACTTGGAAATACTACCATATTCTTATGAGTTTACAATTTTGCAATAACTTTAACAAAAATATAAATAATATATCGATTATTGTATATAAATATACCACCACAAACTTTTTAACTACATAAGAGTATACAGATACTGTGAAACCATGAGAGAACGAAGCAAGTTGCTGGTTATGACAGCGAAAGATTGATAGGAGCATCGGTAGATACTGTGAACATTTTTTGTAGCGTCTTTTTTGTAATTATTTAGAAAAAATCGACCACAGTGGCTCATCGAAGTAATAGAAAAACACCATACCCAAGATCCGTAAGCGTAAATGTCAACTAGACCGATCCATTGTTTTTCAAACACTCGAAGCGTTTGCCACAAACTGCACTTTCGCAATCATATACCCCTTTGAATAAATAACGTGAACTATAGGATTTTTCACACTCCCATGATAAACTGCACATCATAAAATTATAGCCAGTTGCATACAGTCAGGCTACCTCTTCTCCGGAAGAAAATCCATTACCCTGAAACCGTGGGTCCATAACCCCACTGGGCAATATAGCCTGGAAGACGGGTAGCACTGAGATAGACGAATTTTTGCACTCATGACAAAGGATGGCTTGCGGCCCTTCAAGTCTCCTGCCCTGAACTCAGTGGACTTCTCATGATGGTCCGTCCTTGACGAGAAGACCAGCGTAATATGTATTACGCAAAAATTTGCTTGCTCTGAAGGCAGCAGTCATTCGTGAATAGGATAATACAAATCAAGACACAGCGCACTGCATCATCTCAATTACTTCTGGGCAGACACTTTTCCAGGCCGTAGTCAAAGCTAGAGGAGGACATACTGTATAGAATGCAAGCAAATTGTGAAGTATATAATTTAGTAATGCTGAGAAAAGTTTGGTTATTCCGAATGAATAACTAGTGTCCCGAGCCGTCATTAAGAACGACAGCAGAAAATTGGTAAATCACTAAAACCGCCATTGTCTCCTGTGCGGGGCTTCTCAAATAGAAATTCAGCATTCTGCCTGAAAATCTGGATATACTGTACATTATACGGTACAATCAGGTGCTACTCTCGTACCTCTTTTGAACATGCCCAAACAGGGCCATGCTGGCGAACTCAGGTTCCTCAGCTGGAGTTCCCGAATGCGATCCCCGTATCCTAGATACCATCTGCATCACTTGAATTTCTTCCTATCTTATCCCCATCGAGTGTGGCTGGAAACATATAAAGAAATAGCTAAAAACGCGACGTGAATTATTATATGGGGCCAAGTTCTGATGGATTGCATCTTTCGAAATTATCTTTACTAGCTGGACCCGTGAAACTTTCACGGCTTTGCAAGGCCTTTCAGACAGACCCGTGAAACTTTCATATTTTAGCATGGAGACACCACACTTGTTCTTCAACACCGAGACTCGAT
>LQNS02277100.1:7837245-7866965 GCA_001587735.2 Parhyale hawaiensis
GTTATACCGGCGTTCCGTGTACTACGATACTTGTCTGCTGTACCAATACTTTGTATACCTTGACATTAGTCTGATGTACCAACATACCGCATATATTGGTGCCGATTCACTGTTCCAAATCTTCACTAAAGCACTAGCATCCATATATATATATGGATGCTAGTCTCCTGTATGCAAGCACTTCATGTACCTTGGTACTAGTCTACTGTACTAGCACTTCATGTACATTGGTACTAGTTCTACTGTACTAGTACTTCGTGTACCTTGGTACTAGTCAAGTGTACTAGTACTTCATGTAAGTACCTTGGTGATATTCTACTGTACCAGCCCTTCGTGTACATTGATACTAATCTACTGTACTAGTACGTCATGTACCTTGGGACTAGTCTGGTGTGCCAGCGCTCTGTGTACCTGGTGCATGTCCACCTGTTCTTTTATTGTACCTGCACCTTGTGCTGTACCAGGGTTCTGTTTGATACACAAGAGTTCTGCCAACTGTACCAGAGTTCTGTCTGCTGAACCAGAGTTCTGTCTGCTGTAATACATGTACCTTTTTGTCAGTCCGTTTTATTGATTTCCTACCAAAAATCAGGACCGCAGCTGAAGCTAAGATCCGCAATTCAGCTTCTGCGTGGCGCCAGGCGGCCCTAAATTTTGCTAGGGCTGCTATGTGATGAGTAAGACTTTGACAGCTAACGCCAGCGTTCGCTGTACTTTTGCTTGTCAGTGGCATTCGCTGTGTTTTGGAACTTGTCCCTTGTAATAACTAACGTGTGGACATACCCCAACACAATTTTGGGCAACCCCAGAACCTAAAACCGTTAAATCAGTTTTGGGGTACTATGCGCCGTTGTAGTGGCGTTCTATAGCTACGTGTTGTTATGCCCTGGTATAAGTACCAGTACCTTGGTACCACTACTAGAACAGTGGTACCAGTAATAGTACAGAGGTACTATCATTACCTTGGTACCAGTAGTAGTACCTTGGTACTAATACAAGCAGCTTGTATTAGTAGTACCTGGGTACCAGTACGTTAGCGCTAGTACATTTTGTGCAGCTGTAGTACCAGAGGTAGGCGTGGCCTTATGGAGGCAGTTTAACCATTTTCTTTTTTTGTTTTGTTTTTCAAGCCTTGCGGCCATTTTTCGAAAGCTTTAAGGCCGGTGGTGCTGAGATTTTTATTTACAACTTTACGGTTAGCAGCAGTGCGACCCTTTCAGTTAAAACAATATGATTTAATTTGGTCTTCAAACAAAGCTACCGAACAGCACCAAGTTCCCATCATTTTCTAAGTACTTGTAAAACTTTTTTGACCGAAAGAAGTGCAAACGCGGGTCGTAGCTTATAGTTGCGAGTCTAAAGACGACTGTTGAAAGGGCCTCCCTGTCAGGAAGAGGCAATTATATGAAGCCTATTGGAAAAGACATCCGATAACATCGGATATTCGACTAAAAATTACTGATACGGACTGGCTGCAAAGTTTAAAATAATGAAGGAAGCGAAGGGATAGAAAAAATAGAAATAAACCCTCGCTGCCAAAGGGCAGCGCCAAGCTATGCTTGTTACCTAGTCTGCTCATTAAGCCCCGTTCCCATGTAGCAACTTTTGTTGCCGCCAACAGGGTAGAGGCAACTCGACTAATCCGTTTACGTAGCCGCGGAACGGCTTCAGCTTGAGCAAAATTCACCTGTATAAAAAATTGTCATATACATCAGTCGTTACTGCAATATTTACACCATTGCAAGTGGCCATGGTGAACTTTCAACTACCGCTTCTAAATATGAGCAGTTTAAGTACACAAATATTGATATTTAAGGAATTAGTGTACAATATTCAAAGAGTTCATGCTGAAGTCACGGTCACGACTTCGCAGTCGGATAAGTATCCTTGCCTCTAGGTTGCTAGTGGCAACGAAAGTTGTTACGTGGGCACTGGGCTTTAGTTGGCCTCAGAATTTGCTATATACTATACATTGTTACTAACCCTTTCTTTCACGAATTAATTTGCTTCTCTGGCAGGATTAACACTATATGACGTGCAACATCTGTATTGCGGTACCTATAGAAGAAAGGGTTAATCTGATGTACCGATTCGTACCTTGCACTAAAGTCTTTTGACTGGAAATTAGTGAAGGTAATTTTAGAGGCAAAGTAGTCTTGACTGCGTTCCTCAATATACATAAAAGCCAGATACACTAGCTGGTTCGTGTTGCAGAGAAATGCCTGCTAGGGCCCGGTGTACGGTTACAGTTGACCACAGATGGTCAGAACAATGGCGTTGAAAGCGGAAGACTCATATGACAACTATGCATGACCTCCAACCTTGCCCAATGTTACCTCCGCCAAGGAGGTTATGTATTCGTCGGGTTTGTCTGTCTGGCTGGTTGTTTGTTTGTCTATCTGTCTTTCTGTCTGTCACCAAGATAACTCAGAAAGTTATGGACAGATTTTGACTAAATTTACAGGGATTGCTAGGTATGTTAGGAGCAACAGATGAATAACTTTTGGGGAAGATTCGTCCATCCGTTTGTTTGCTTGTCTGCCTCATTTTTCTTAATGCCATAACTCCAAAAGTTATAGACAAATTTTTATGAAATTTACATGAGTTGTTAGGTATATTACAAAGAGTGAATGACCAAATTTTTGTGATAATCTGTTCATTTGTTTGTATGTGTGTTGCTGTGTTTGTTTTTATGTTTGTTAGCCAATAACTCAAAAAGTTCTGAGTGAATCTTCATGAAACTTACACTAATTGTTAGTAATGTTAAAAGAAATGAATGAAAATCATTAAATTTTGGTTCAGATCTGTTGATTCGTTTTCATGTTTGAGTTGTGTCTGTCAAAATGTTTGTTACGCAATAACTCAAGAAGTTTTCATTGGATTTTTACGAAATTCACAAGAGTTGTTGATAAAGATGAAAGGCAAAAATTTTTAAATTTTGATGCAGCTTAGTTGATTCGTTTCTATGTTTGAGCTGTGTGTGTCATAATGTTTGTTACGCAATAACTCAAAAATTTTTGTATGAATCTTTATGAAATTTGCAGGAGTTTTTAGTAATGTTGAAAGGTATAAATGATTAAATTTTGGTGCAGATCGGTTGTTCAGTTTGTATGTTTGACTTATATTTGTCATAATGTTTGTTAGCAGCATAATTCAAACAGTTATGAAAGGATCTTCAAAAAAATTGCAGAAACTGATAATGTTATGAAAATGGACAAATAATTAGATTTTGGAGTTGATACAAAGGAAATCATAGCTTCAGAGCCAGTTCGAATCTTTCGTCACTGGTTGCCACATTTGGCGGAGGTATGCGCTCTCAGAGTGCTTTAGTTTGTTATGTCATTGCCTTCGCAGTGAACTATGAATGACAGAGCCGTAGCTGTAATATCTCCTGAGAACCGAACACAAGACCTTTAAACAACGAGCCAGATTACACTCTAAATAACTCTGTCGCTGCAAGTGCAAGACCATATTCAGCGGCAATGAACTGTCTGATCTTTCTCAACCTAGCGTAGAACGTACCATAAGAATATTTTTTCCAGCTTTAACTGAATACTCATTTTGATCCTGAAAAAATCTCCAGTCTCTAAACTATCGCCTAGAACAAATTCGTAAACTCAGTACTGCAATATCTTGTATGAGATGTGTACTGAAGTAAACCACGGATTGCACTCCTATCGACAATGTTAGGCAAGTGTTAATTCTAATCAATCTCTGCGTTAATGTAAGGAACTCTCTGTTTACTATTTGAGTTTCAGGGGATAGGGAAGACAAATAAGCAATTGTGAAGTACGTTTTTCTAGACAAAATATGAGAATGAAGCGAAGTCTCTCTGCGCTCCCGATTAGCTATTTATAGACATAAAAATTAAAATTTGCAGGATGGATGCGGTATTGTCAGCTTCATCGGATTTTTCAGCCAGCCTTAGAAGAAGTTCCAGGAAATGCAAGGAATACCTAGAGGAATCGCTCGCAAGCCGGAATGGGCACGGATATTCCGACAGAGGCTTTGGCCCTTCAACCTATCAAAGATCCATTTACTCCCCGACCTACGGAGTGCGAAGAACGAGCCCTCTTCTGGAGCGGTCGTCCACTATTCTGAGGTCCACTATCGACAATGCTTCTGTAAAGCTGAAGCGTTCAGCAACCTCTGTTCGGGAGTCCGTCTCTAAATATGGTCCTTCTATTTGGGGCCCTGGGGCAGATCCTCGTGGACCCAGCCAACATCCTCCTCCACCATTCAGATCTCAATCCACAAGTTCCGAAATTCGTCCTAGGCCAAGAAACAGGTCGAGTATGTTTGTTAGACCTACCGCCTACGACAGCCCGAGCTCTAAGCCATTTCTGCACAGATCCGTTAGCTCTGGGACGTACGGACGGGGTCCAGAACTACCCAGTCCCGACTATTCTGATGAGCGGGATGCGACCCACAGGTTCAGTTCTATCTACGACAGCAGCATTGATGAACACCCCGAGGTACTACCTCTGCAAAATCCCTACTACCACACCTACAACAGCAAGCTCCGTTACAACTATGTGCCACCGAGTCCTGAGAGTATTAAGAAAAAGTACAGGGCCAGCGCTTCTGACATGAATCTTTACACAACGGATCTGCCTCCTGCTAGTCAGCATCAGCATTATGCAAGTGATTATTATGGTGAGCGGGAAGATCCGTATGGTGTGGAACATGATAATCGGCAGAAGCGTAGCTTGGTGCGCTCCAGAGCCCAAGGGAGGGTGCGGCAATCCTTAGCTGAACCTCCCGACGCTGCAGGAAACGCGGAAGATTTTCGCAGAATATCTAGTCGGAGAAAGCTCTTTCCTCAAATGGAAAGCGAATGGCAGGAACACTCTTGGTACGGAGACGCAAACGGACATCAAGCTGCTGGCAACGCTCCTTGCTATGGCAGTATTTACCCTTTACGCAAGAGGTACTCTGCTTCTTCCTTCGACAAGAGTGTGGCAGAATCCACGGAGAATTCTAGGTCATTTGATGACACTGATGGGCCACAAGATATGGAGCGCCGTCGTTCATCTACATTGACACTCAGTAGGAGAAGCAGTATCGTGACACCGAGGGCAGTCACTGACACTCAACCCGTTCTTGTGACACTTTCGAGGGCAGTGAGCGGCTTGGGAAGCAGAATTTCCAGATTCGGTCGAGCTGTTGTGGACGACATCAAATTCATCGAACAAAACGCAGGCAAAAGTTTCTCTGAGATCATGCAGAAAATCGATACCCAAAATCCAACACAGTTTTACGGGACTGTTCAAGAAGAAGAAAAATCTGCAACATCAACGCGTTCAAATAACTGTAAAGTGGAAGAACATTTACCTGCAAAACAAAGTGGTTCAACTACACGTCAAATTTCTGAGAAAAAGCCGCTCAAAGAATATGCCGACGGTCAAGCTGAAATTAAAACATCAATGGAATCAAACTCGAGCAAAGTTTCGCATAAAACGCTGGAGAAAACATCGGAAAAAATGGTTCAGGAATCAAGAGTAACACATGAGTTCGACATATTTCCAAAGGGTACGAAAAATGAAGCAGTTGCTTCAGCAAAGTGTCAAATTGAAGGATACGTTCCACCGAGGGCTGTACAGAAAGCTCCAGTTACAGTTTCAAACACAGAAGCAAACGTAGACGGGAGGAAACATTCCCCTACAGCTACTACCAAGAAGCAAGTCCATGAGCTACATAAAGATGTAGAAAATGATAGCGGTATTAGCCTTTTCTCAAAGGCTATAAAAAAGATCGAGAAGCTCTCTCACCTTGAGCACCACAAGTGCGAAGGTGCCGTCACGGAGCACACAGGAACTGTGACGTGACGAGAATAACCACGGTTACCTGCGGTAAACTCACTTCTTCACGTACTGTCAGTGTATGGAGTACACGGAAGCGGGCTCGTTGAAAGTTGGAATTGGTAAGACGATCGAGGTCACTTCAAGCTGCTCCACCCCGACGGAACAGAAACCCGGGTTATCGAAAACGATTCAATAGATCAAGAGAATATTTCTGCGAGAAGGAAGTCGGTGTCTGATATTGCAGCGGACATTACCGGAAAAATGATAGGGAAACTGAAATCGATTCTTGCTTGGCAAAGAAGGGACTCGATTGACGAATCGAATAATCTGTTATGTCAGCAAAACGACGAGGGCTCTGAGTGTTCCAGTTTAAAAGTAGACAGTGCCGCAACAGTTCTTGATTGTTCAAAGAAACTGGAAGAAAAAACTACGCAGCAGCCGCAAGACGTAGCAGAGCAAGTAACAGATTCGGAAATTTTTACGGACATATACAAAGTGTGCCGCTTAATGGAAGCACGGGAGCTCTGGCAAGACAAATTACCCGCTGGAGATTTTCGAACCCATCGGAAGCACATCGATTCAGGTTCAAAACAGTCCCACATTTTGAGCCCAAGTCTGGTTAAGCCATCCGCAGCCCAATCAGAGAACGCGGAAATGAGAAGCCGGACGAATAAGCTGACGAGCTGGCGGAAAGATATCAAGTCCTGGGCCGAACTTCCGGACCTCATCAAAGGCCGGATCGTAGGGATGCGACACAGAGGCGGCGGGACTGTTACCGCTCCAGCACCGGACACCTGTGCAGGTAATGACGGCACGCTTTGTGAAGCATCTCGTGGTGAAATGACTGCCAAATCAAACGTTACTGCTAGTGACAATGCCGATGTGACCGGGACAAGTTATACTCGTGGCACTAGTCCCGTAAACAGAAGATACCGCAATGTTAGTGACAGTGAAAATCTTAGGAAAACTGTGCATTCCGAAACAGCTAAGTCAGAAAGTGCAGTAAGAAAAACTCAATACAGTAAGAGTGAAACGGTGAAAGATCCGCCTGGTTTACAGGGAACTAATTACAGGGATTTTACCAGGGAAAAGCGTTTCGCTGAAGGTGAAAAAACTTTGGATCGTTCCGGCACCGCTTGCGCGAGGTACGGTAATGGAGTACCGTGTGTACTTTATGGTGAGGAAGAACATGCAACAAAACAGTGTGATCACTTCGATGGCGAGACGAGTGGTGGTATAAGTAGCACAAATGTTACCTTTAGTGGTGGTGCCATTCGTAGAGTGACGACTGGAATTAGTAATGATAGTGGCAATAACACTAATCGTAAAAGTGGCGTAACGCATCCGACGGTTGGAGCTAATAACAATGGGAGCAGTGCAGCAGGAGCAAACGACTGTAGCAGCCTTACTGTAGCAAGGAACGGCGGCGTAGCAGGTGTAACAGCTGGTTACGGAAGTGGTGGTGTAGGCAGTGGTGGTGGAGACCGTGTAACAGCAGCTGTTGCTGCTACCGCTGACAAGAACGTTGGCAGCACATCGCTAGGCGGCTGTAGAGATAATGGTGCCCCACATGAGTTTCTTGGCAAAGGTTTTAGTCGGTGTTTCGATGCGGCTGTCGTTAGACCTCCTTTAGAACAAACTCGTGTCGGGGCGTCCGAGAGCGCAAAGCATTTCAGAAAAAGCGCGAGCGTTTATGACAAATTTTCGGATTTCCGTGAGTGGGGAAAAAAAATAGACGATCGTGATTGGTTGATCGAGGAAAAGAGGGACGACTGCAGGGAAAAATTAGATAGCAGGGAAGCGACGGTTCAGATATCGGATGGGAAAGCCAACCACAGTCGTGCCATAGAAAGTGCCAAAAGTGACCAATATTCACCGTGGAGAAAAAGTGAAGTTAGGGCTAGTGAAGCTTATTTTGATGATATAATTCGAGATTCAATAAGGTGCATTTGTGAAAAGAAGTCAACAGATTGTTGTGAGTTTGGCTGGCAAAATATCGGAAAAGTAAGAGAAAAACAAGAAGCTGCGGAAAGTGGTCAGCAGAATTCCATTGCTAGAAAAATAGTTAGTTCGGGAAGAGAAACGCGAGCATCCGATTTGCAAGAAGTAAACCTAGGCCAAACTCCGTCTCTTGGTAACATCACATCTTTTTCAAGCAAGAATCAATCTCATTTAAGGCAAAAGCCAGGGTCCTCGTTTGAAACAGAACTCCCTGAAGACAGTCCCCACCTTTCCTCAAAGCAAAGGAAGTTTTCCACCAACAGTGACATCAGTTCACTGTCTCACTTGGTCCCAGCCAACGGGGATTCCCCAGATACACGCAGCGGGGGAACTGACACGCGTGTCGAATCGTTTTCCCACTGGCTCAAGACTTCGGCACTCAAAGACAACTTCCTACGAACGTACGAAAAGTGTGTGGCGTTGGCAGACTCTGCTTCCGAGAAGATCAAGCGTCGCAACGCGTTCTCGGTATTCATCCCAGCCTCAAACCACGACGAGGATCCAGAAACCGAGACTGTCGGCAATCGATCCCGAAATTTCCAGAAAAGAGGAGGGAGTCAAAAAGAGACGACATCCGTCAAAACTGGATGGGGTCAAAGCGAAACCGCTGTTGACGGTGATATCGCAAAAAATAATAAACGCAGTCAACCGATCTTAGGTGGCATCAAAAAGTTTTTGATTTCTGAGGAGGGACGAGAAAAGCATTCGACTTTCGAACGAAACGAAAAAGAAGTAGTGCACCGGAGTCTTAGAGAGTCGCAGTTTTCAAGATCTGGAGTCGATTGTCACAGTCCCACTTCTTCCTTGAAATTTCTCAGTGCTTGTTCTTCCGTGTCTTCGGACTTGCCAGAGTTGTCAGCTGAACCATCAGCCCACGGCGAAAATTTCTTACTGAACCGTCGGAAATCGGTTTCTCTACAGTCCTTCAGCACTCTGGTGCCTCTCATCGACCAAGAAAACCATCTTGTCTTATTACCTGTGGATGCTGTGCTACTTCCTGACCATCCTGCGGCTCTACTGTCCCTTCCTTTGAAAAGTTTATCACGGGAATCACTTCGAGCAAAAGAGATTGAACACAATAATTCCGAAGAGCATAGTGCCCATGATTCTTCTGCTTGTGTTGTGAGCGGATCCAAACTTGGCGACATTCAACTGAAGAAAGAAAAATATCATAGTGTAGAGGCATCAACAGATGAAGCAAATGACGTCAGTGGAAATGCTTTGAATACAGAAGTAAAGTCAGAGCACTATAAACGAACAAATTCAAGTGGCAAGCAGCAACGCTCTACCTTGGAGGAGGTCCAAAACCGCCAAGCAGAAAGTAGAGTCAAACAAGACGTAGTCCAAGAAGATAAGCCTAGCAAGCTATATAGTTCTTTCACTGGGGACACTGAACCAGCACATTTAGGGCCCGTTTTTACGGAAATATACAGCAGACAAGAAAGATACTTGGCCCCAGAAACGATACACACTCCTCTGGGACCTGTCAAAAATTGGCATCACGAAAACATGGCTGAAGATGAAGGTAAATTTGCTGAACTGAAGAGGTCCATCAGCTCCTGGTCGCTTTCGACATTCAAAAAACCCAAGCTAACGGCTCCGAAATTTGCAAAACTTGGATTATTGCATGGCAAGACAAAAAAGCGGTGAGTATATGAACATTGGATTATTTTCTAAAGTGTGCATTTACTAACGCAATTCTTGCCATCTCATCAACTATCACAAAAAGGCTTTCGAGACGCCCAAAAATTCTATGAGTGTTGTTTAGTTTGNGATTATTGCACGGCAAGACAAAAAAGCGGTGAGTATATGAACATTGGATTATTTTCTAAAGTGTGCATTTACTAACGCAATTCTTGCCATCTCATCAACTATCACAAAAAGGCTTTCGAGACGCCCAAAAATTCTATGAGCGTTGTTTAGTTTGAATGGCCAATAATTGTTGAAACACTGAATTGTGTTCAATAATGCTGTGTACGGGAGGCATGCCGGTAGCCAAGCGTGCTGGTGGTATTCGTGTGTGTACTCTTAACAAAAACTGTTAAGCATGCGTGTGAGTATCATGATAAAAAGCACCAATATATATATTCGTGTTAATACGTTGTAAGATATTTCCCTTTCCTGATAACAATAGTCAGTATTTGCGGCGATTTCTTAGAGATACAGACAAACGACTCATTTTGGTTCATTGATAAAAATTTTCCAATTTGCTTGAGGATTTCTGTACGAAAGCGCTTAGATTGGCGTTTTACAAATGAAGAACATTTAGTGTAAAGAATAACTGATGAATATCTTTTAATTCTTGACCAAAATTGGTGAAATTGAGAACTATTTTTCATCGAAATATCCAGGATATTGTTTCCCCATTTCCTGAAGAGCAATATGCAGTCGTTAAAGCTGTTCATTATCAGGAAAAAAACTCCATTCTATAGACGACAATTTTTACTTGCCTAATTTTACAATATTACACTCTTTTTTTTTACAGGAAACGAACGTAAAATTGGGCCAGCAAAGTTTTGCACAGGTAACACATTTACAATTTCGTAATACTAAATGCATGAATAGTTATTTCCATGCTACATGCATAAAATTGCCAAGGTGCACGACGAGGAAATTTCGTCTGCATGCCTATAAATTTATCTTCAAATGGATATACGAAATTCATCTACATTTGTACATAAATCTATTTTTAGGAACACGAAGTTTTGTCTAATCGTATTAGTCAATCTACAAAGAAAAAAAAAGTTTTATTTAGATACGTATAAGTTTATCCTTAGAAACACAAAGATTCATCTACTCGTTAGAATCTATGAACCATAGAAAACGAAATTTCATTTACACGTATATAGCAATCTTCAGAAAATAAAAGTTTTGTGTAGATATACAAATATATTTTTTCATTAAGAAACCCTCGATCAACACATATAGATGAATTTATGTCTTCAGAAATATGCTACTCTACTTACGTGCATAAATCTAACTTCAGAAAAATAGATTTTCCTCTAAATTCATAATGACATTTTTTTAGGGAAAGGACATCTTATCAACGAAAAAACTACCTTGAGTAAAATAGTACAGTATCTGAGCTAGAATGATTAGACGTTCCATCTAATTAGCCTTTTTATATGTGTACTTATAGAACTACCTTTGGGAAAATTGGGCTTTGTCAGCATACATATTGATCTCTCTGGAGAGCAAACTACTTCATTTACACGCATAAATCTGTCTTTAGAGAACGGAGTTTCATTGCGAATAATTTTTTCCTAAATGAAGCGTGTCAGCCACATACACAAATATATCTTTTTGCCATAATATGTTCCTACAATCGTTAGAACTCTGCTAAAAATCAGGGTCGCCGCTGAAGCTGAACCCGCTATTTAGCTCTTGATCGGTGCCTAAATTTTGTTGGGGAGGATACGATAGTTGAGATTATTTTCACTGGCACTTGATATACTATTAATTTTATCAAAAGTTTAGAGAAGTTTAAAGTGAGTTTTCTCCTTAAATGAGTTGAATTGCTTTTCAATGCAATCCAATGTTAAAAGTAGAAGTGTTTCCTCTCTACTCTTATTTCAATCACACCGACTTGGAAAAAAGGTTACTGTATCCATATGGTCATCATTGTTACCAGCTGGTAACGAACAATTTTCCTGTGATTTTTTATTTCGAATTGCGTTAAAGAAAATTACAAAAACTTTTTAAATTACTTGAGTAAAGTAAACGCTGATCCTTATGGGATAAATTGCAAATCAAAATTGTTGATGAATAAAAGACCTCTAGTTGAAAATGACTATATTTACTAGAGCCATAAATTTTTGGCTAGAGATCGGCTAGCCAGTCAGACTCCCCCGGCGGGGAAACTTTAACGTTCGAGGCTCGACTAGTTTGGAACTTCAGATAGATGGTTTGTCTTCGACCAGTTGAATCGAGTTGCAGTTGTTAATCCTTAGATTTGAAACATCCAAAAATTTATATTCTGCCCAGCAATCGGAATTATGAGCTGGTTCCGCGTAAATCTATTGCTTTCAATATACAGTATGCAAAATGATTGAAAATGGTAAAGCCTAGACTCCGGACAAGTCGAGCCTCGATAAATATATATATATATTTTTTTTGCTTAAAAGCGCATCGCGTTACTTGAAGTAGATGGCTAATGATGGTTCACTAATTACTGAGCATGATACCCGCATGCTTCTCATTGTGAGAACCCTCGAACTAACTTCCGCCACTAATAGAACTAGAGCACTATGAGAGCGCATACCTCCGCCAAGCAAGGCAACTTTAACGAAAAATTTAAATTGGTTCTGAGACTATGATTTTCTCTGTATCAACACCAAAATCTAATCATTTGTGCCCTTCAATAGTGTTAACAGCTTCAGTAATTTTTTGAAGATCCGCTCATTACTTTTTGAGTTATGCTGCTAACAAGCATTACAACAAATATGAGTCAAACATACAAACGAACATACCAAGTTGCACCAAAATTTGATGATTTATGCCTTTTAACATTACTAACAACTCCTATAGATTTCATAAAGATTCATTAATTATCTTTTGGGTTATTGGGCTAACAAGCATAAAATTAAAAACAGTGACAAACGAATGAACAAACAAATAAAAAAGCGGATCGTTACAAAAATATGGTCATTTACTCTTCATAATATACCTAACAAATCATGTAAATTTCATAAAAATCCGTCCAAGACTTTTTGAGATAGAGTATTGAAAAAATGAGGCTGACAAACAAACAAACAAACGGATTGACGGATCTTCACAAAAAGTTAATCATCTGTTCCTTCTAACATACCTAACAATCCCTCTAAATTTTGTCAAATCCGGTCCCTAACTTTTTGAGTGATCTTGATGACAGACAGACTGAAAGACAGACAGATAAACTGTCGAACAGACAGAAAAAGCCGATGGAAACATAACTAACTTGATTGGCGGAGGTAATTAAATCTAAGATGTATTAGTGTAAAGTTTAATTATCAATATGCATGGAAATTATCGTTACTGTTTTCAGCAAAGCTGTAGGTTGTCTTGCCTGTTATTATATAGACAATTCTCAAATACCGTTCATGATTTAAAAAAAATTAATAGAATTAGTAATTATTTACTTAATTTTAATACCGATTTCCTACTGTGCTTTCTTATTGGTAATAAAAAATCTGTCATCATAAGAGATCATACTATAGCCTTTATTTGCATCACAGGATATCATATTTAATTTTGTAGTACATTCCTACGTAGATTACTTATGTGCATTTTTTCTTAACTTTACAATGTACTAGGATTTTCTAAGATGAATTAGTACTCACAAAACTTGACGAATTCAGACGAATAGCTGAGAGCAAAATCTCATTCAACTGCCGTACGTGTGGAGCCCCCCCCCCCCTAGCCCCTTCCATGATTTAGTCTATTGAGCAACGTTCATGCATTACTACGTCTTTATTCGCTGCTGCGTCTGTTTAGATAACAGAAAAAACTGGCGAAATTTTTGAGTAGTTTTTCACTCAAAATTTGTAACAGGCACCTGAGGCTTCTGCAACACTTGCAGTAAAGATGGCTGCCATGATCGCTAACAGCTTAGCCGAGTATTTGATTTGACTGAATTGATTGGTCTAGAGTCTAGACCGACAATGCAGGGTAAATTTTAGGAAAAGAAAAAAGCTTAATAGGGTAATATTACGCAGCAACACTGTCAAATTTTTTTTAGCGAAACATGGTTACGAAGCGGGGTGCTCCTATTATGCATGAATATGCATATATGCAAATTAGGTGATTTACTATAGTATACACACACACATCTACATACTCTCTTATTATATTGTTAGCTACAACAAAAGCAACCTTTGGATATTCTAAACTGGAAATGCAATGCAAAAACTACCATATGAACCCAAAACTCAAAATTTCATAGCTTGGTCAAAGTTTCCCCATCAGGAAACAGGTTCTTCTCTCCTCAACCTACCCGCATGTTAAGTGGAGTTGCTGGGCTTGACTGGGGACCCCGGCCCTTAAATGGTTCTTCCATTAGGGAGAGAAAACATGTCATGAGAGCGAGTGCTCTGCTTCATAATATTCGTGTATGAGTACAGTGTAAGCCACAGGGTTTGTTACTGTTTCTGTTACAGCATATGTTACGGTGCTTGTTACTGGGTCTGTTACAGTATATGTTACGGTGCTTGTTACTGTGCTTGTTAAGTACAGAGCATGCTGCAATGACTGTGACAGTGATTGTTACAGGGTCTGTTACAGCGCACGTTAAGGCGCGCGTCTTGTTACAGTGTTTGACTGCACATCTGAGGGCATATAAATGTTTGGTACGTTTGGTACATTTTGGGATAAGAACATGTCACGAAAGCGAATACTGTACATCATATTTCTCGTGGATGTGCATCTACCTATTTAAGATTATGGTCGTATATGTATACACACACACCCACACACACACATATACACGTAGTCCAATATACATAATTTTAAGCATATACCGCAAGAGTTGATGAAATTTAATGTTCTTGCTCGCCATAAGTGAGATCCACTTTTAATTGGGAGCTCTCTCTACCGTATGCATATATGATTTTAAAAGATAGTGGTGTAATTCGAAATTAGAAAAAAATAAAGGTGTAAAGGTGTAATTATATTGTAGCAAGTATATATTTGAAACCAGCGACAGAAAGGAATTCTTAAAATTCGAAATATTTCGTGTGATTTCAATTGATGTGTGACAGGTTATAGTTAGATAAGGCGCATGTGGTTACATAAGATTCGTTATCGTCGACAATATGCGTTTTTGGTTAGACAAGGTTAGTGGATTAATCTAAGATACGTTAGGTTTGGCTTAGAAAGGTTCATTTAAATGAGTGAAAAAGCATGCAGTGACCCCAGAAAAACACTGATATTCGGAGAACTTTATGGAGTTTAGACATACACAGTCTTATTTAACCTCTCTGCAGTAGCTCTCATACTGATTTGTATTATGTGGATTTAAGCAGTGGAAAAAGAAACAGAACATTAGTTTTCTTAACCAAAATAATTTATGGCAATACTGCATGCATCCAGAGGGGTACTTCCTATTCCGGGGTCTCCTCCTCGTTTTCAAGATATCGGCCGCAGAAGAGAACAGACTCGTTTGGGAAACATAAAACCCGTAGCATGAAACTATCTCCAGGGCAAGAGTACTAGCTGCATCTTCAGCTCAGCACAGAACAACCACCCACAACAACAGGCGAACAATGAGTCACGAGTGGATTAAGTAGTGGCTGGCACTCTTGGAAAAGCCGGGTAGACACGAGGCTGTTGCCAATACAGCTACCGCATTCGCTCTGCTACAGAGGGTTGCGAAAAGGGTTTCAAGATACCCACGTGTTTTAAAGAAGTTGAGCTCCCTGTCTTTAAACCCGTGGTGTAATGGTTTCCAAGATACCCTCAGTAGCGTCTGTGGCTAATTTCCTTATCCCTTCAAGCTCACGGTATTGGTATCCAAGATACTGTGAGAAACAAACTTCTTTTTCCAGTTCATCAGCTCAAGAGAACTATCGAAGCTGGTGCCAAAAACACAAGAATAATTGAAGAGTCGACACGACGATCAATGTTTAACTGTTCGAAAGCTTGGGCACTAAAACTAAAACTCAGAAAATATTCTAAAATATCTGATAAACTCTTATAAATCATCAGGAATTTTCAGCAGTTTGACTAATTATCGGCTGCATGAATTAATTTTCCCCTTCTAAATACATCTATGTACTATAGGTACACAAGCAGGTAAGTTTGTCGCTTCCTTCTTATTGAAGAGTCATCTTTAATATCCAACGCAAGGTGCTCAGAGTAGCCCACTTTGGCTGTCATGGTGCCCAAACTTGAGAATTGGTAGTCGACCAGTTGGTCTTCCTATCCTGTATAGTTCTCCCAGTCCCTCTAAGCCTGCCTCTCACAAGCCCTGTCATGTTCCCTTGATACCTAATCAGTCAGTATTATTGACGAAGCTGCAGAGCATCTACTCCCCCCAGCTGGGCCGGTGGTACCACAAAGGGAGCATTGAAAGCTCCACATGTGTGAATTCCGATCAAGAAGTTGGCTGATGCGGGCAGGATAGGAGGAGGGTTTGGGATAAGTGGTCGAACGTGATGCTTAGCGCTTGTTGGGACTTCTGTACGTAACAACAAACTCCTACTGTCCTATGCTTCTGCAAAAATGAGTTGTACTGAAAATTGAGCAATTACTGAGTAATTTACTTGATATTTATTGGCTAGAGAACGAGTAGTTTGTTGGGTAAGTGATCTAGCGTTACCTCTAGCTCATCTTGGAATTTCTGAACGCAACCACAAACTCCTACTGTCCTATGCTTCTGTAAAAGAAGTTGAGTTCCAAATTGAAGTATTGCTGAATTGTTTATTTATTTATTATTTTTGGAAGAGAGTGGTATATAGGGTAAGTGGCCAAACTTTGTACTTTTCCACTTGTTGGGAATTTAAGAACCCAACAACAAACTCCTACTGTCCTTTGCTTCTGTAGAAAAAAGATATGTTCCAGTGTAAACTGAGCAATTAATTGCTAAGTTGATTAATTTTTGGAGACTGTAGAACAAATAATTTGGAAGGGGGCTCCGGTAGGCAGCAGAAATGTCATGTACCGATTATTGGGACGTTTCAGTTCAACAAAGAATTGCTATAGACTGTGCTGTTTGCGTAGCAAAGCCTCAGACATCAAGCAGTACTGCAAGTTAAAACAGTTACAGAGTACATAGATGCGTTTATTTTCCACTCCTCTTGGCTTCAAATCAGGTAGCATGGGACAGGGTGTAGACTACGTGATCAAAAGTGAAAATGTGCACCAAGCTTACCTCTTAGTGCGACTTCGGAACCGACAGAAGCCTCATGGCAATAATCTCTAATTGTGTCACAAAATTATAATTGAGGGCTTCCAGTTTTTTCATCATCACTGCACGCGTCTCGTTTATATACCTAGTCTCAAGACTTTTTGCGCTCACTTAATACTAGAAAAATGATATTTCTCTCGATGATATTTCAATTAGAAATGGACGTATCATCTGATCCCTATAGTGAAAATTCGATGTAGGGAACCATGCAGCAAGTCACATTAAACGTATCAACGCTAGACTGTGGTTCCTAACAAGAAAGGTATTTTCCCAGTGGAAATAAAAAGCTCAAAAAACCTTGTAATAGAATAACCCAGTCTGGTTAAAAAGGTTCATGTGATATGGTCATGATATAAAAATTCAACCTGAAGCTGAACAGAGCCGGTCACCCATAGTGCTTGATGACTCAAACGATCGGTATCTGACCGTAGTCACGCCAAGCACGTCAGGGTCAGCGAACAATGCGGAGAACAGTAATAGGAGCAACAAACATTGTCTGTACCATAGCTAATTGCATTGAGTCAACACTCATTTGTGAACAGTTTCGGTAGGGAATGAAAATAATCAGTACCGGAAAAATTTCTAGAAGCTGTGACGTTTTCATTCTAGCAGTACTTTTTAGATAGACGTATTTTGCTGGGTAACTAATTACAAGGCATGTAAAAACTTTTCTCCGAGCCGGTATTTGTCAATGAAAGTTATGTTCTTAGTGGACAGATGGAGGAAGATTTTTCCGGTATATTTTTAGATTTACATTAACGTATGCAACAGAATTGTGCAATCACTTTTGTGAATATCATTGATTAATTTTTTGTTTCAAGCTGGTCGTCTATGTAAACGGACCTACTGTCAGTTTATCTGCTGACTTAACGAACAAATACTAGACGAAGTCACACTTAAATTTTTCTGCTGTTTTAACTGAGCCGCGCTTAAGTTGTCTGCTGTTTTAACACATGCACTTTATTTGTCTGTAGTTCGCTCATTCGTGGTTTCTGAGCATTACTTTGGAGACCAAGAGATTACCATGTGAACCTGCCCTATAGCAGCTGTAAACTTGGTATGACTAACATATAGACATCGCAAGAAATGTGATGATATACATCGTTTTGTATTTCGAACTTACCGTAATCTGTTATACGAAGAGATAAACTGCAACAGGAAATTTTGTGGATGATCGTCCTGGTTTAACAAAACCTTCCTCAAGCTTCTGGAAAGTATGCTCATTTTACCCCTTTTCTTAGCCCACCATATGGGGTCAGATTATCTCCCCATCGTCGAAGCTCAAAATAAAAGAAGCACTTC
Organism: Parhyale hawaiensis; assembly: GCA_001587735.2. Taxonomy (NCBI): domain Eukaryota; kingdom Metazoa; phylum Arthropoda; class Malacostraca; order Amphipoda; family Hyalidae; genus Parhyale; species Parhyale hawaiensis. Next base: position 7,855,234 of record LQNS02277100.1, read on the forward strand.
GAAAATGCGAAGCACTCCCCTTACAACCTTGACAGTTATTCAGAATGTGCATGTATGTATTTATTTTAAGACGAAGACACCCTGTATATTATTCTAACGGTTATCTTCAATACGACTGAAGAAAATTAAATTGCTAACTTACTTTTAGTCTGCTCAGAAAGTGATATGGATAGTATGTGGTGCATTACCGAAAAAAGACATTACTAAACGTAGCCTAAGCAAAGGGCCGGGAATGCAGTATAGATTACTAGATTAGATAGCTGGCAGTAATCGGACCAGTAATCCCATTCCCAGAGAGCAGCTGAGGAGCCATTGCCGTTATGTTTAATGATTTAGAAACTTTACGAAAAAAAAGAGGGAGGAAAAAAAAACTCAGCCAAATCTAGGGGGTGACCGTACAAGCACGGTCGACTGTCGTTAATTCAGAGACGTTAAGATAGCTGGGTTCGTGAAGGCACTCTGATGTTTTCTTGTTTAAAGATAAAGTCTGCTTGACGACGCACCTGAATAGGTAAATTAGCATGCACTGGTTCATGCTACATATAATTAATCTCTAGGCACCATAGGAATAAACGACTGCTGTCAGCCACAAATTGGCTGAGCGGTAGTGTCAAATCACGGAAGGCTCACGATAAAGTGCGACCCTCCGGTCGTCCCAGGTGCCAGTTATATCAGTGCCCGGGCAGTAGTAGAGTGCTGATCCTGCGATCTCGAGCATCAACGACGCGCCTCCTGGCGAGGAAGCGAATCTGAGGCCTTACAGTCGCAAGGACCGCACCCTATCCTATTTGATGCCTCTTGTAATTTAACTTCAGTGATGAACCACGTACGCTTCATTATGTACCAAGTCAAATTTCCAATTATCACAGGTACAAGCATCTAACAAAGTATTATGTTCTATGTTGTTATTCTGCTTGTAATTCCCTCTATCGGGATATTCTCATTTTCTTCACTACATATATTGGGCACTGCATCTATTTGAGAAAATTAATGTTATTATAATTATTATTATTACTATTATCGAGTGGATTTCACGACTCAAATTGGATCGGTTGAGCGATGTTTAGCTCTACGCTTTAGCGCCGGGTCACATCCCGCAACCTAAGCTTCAGAGCACTTTGCGAATGATGTGCGCTGTTCCAAGCAGAGCGCTTTTCTGAAGGGTTCCTGGGTGGAGATGGCCGCACTGCAGCTCTCGCAGGGCAGTTTTGAGATTCTTTGACATCGCCTCAGAGCTCCTATGACCACTGGAACTACTTTCACCTTCATCTGCCACAGTCTCTGGAATTCGATGGCAAGGTCACGGTACTTTTCTTTCTTCTCCGCTTCCATGTCCACGATTCTGGAGTCGAAGGGGATAGAAATGTCGATTAGTTTGACCGACTTCTCCTGTTTGTCTTGTACGACGATGTCCGGTCGGTTGGCGTAAAGTACTCTGTCGGTTTCCATCCGCTTGTCCCAGTTGATTTGCACGGCTTCATTTTCAACCACGGAAGCGGGCTCGTGCTCGTACCCCCTCTCACTGACCGGGAAGTTATGGATCCGCAGGAGGGTCCAGTGAAGGTGTCGGGCAACTTTATCGTGCCTGCGCTTGTACTCCTTTTGCGCCAGCACTCCACATTCGCTAATCACGTGGTTGATGGATTCATTCGAGCTCCTGCAAATTCTACAGGTACTAGGGACGTTTCTCTTGTCGATCTTGTTTAGGATGTACCTGGTTCTGAGGGCTTGCTCTTGAGCTGCCAGGATGGTGCCTTCCGTTTCCCGTTTCAGCTCACTCCTCAGAAGCCAGTTCCAAGAGTCTGTTACGGTTTTGTCCTGAACAGCCTCGAGGTACTGGCCGGACATCTTCATGCTCTTCCACTTGTTAGTTCGATCGAGGCGTCGTCGCTGTTTGAACTGGTCAGCCGTTTCGGTCTCTTTCAGCAACTTCGCCTCGACTAAACAGCGTGCCCACGGGTCGTCGCTCTCTCTGAGGTGTTGGGAGAGAGCGCGTTTTTCCGCTTCGAGGCAGTCCTTGACGCTGATGAGGCCACGGCCCCCTCTCTTCTGTTAATGTAAAGTCTGTCTACGCACGATCTTGGGTGTAGTGCTCGATAGAGGGTCATGAGCTTCCTGGTTTTGATGTTATTATTATTAATATTATCATTATTATATGGCTGTATTGGACGTACACAACCTTGTTGCTAATACGGGCTACACACGCACAAAACACTGCCGTAAGTACAGCACTCGATATCTCTGCTCTACCTGCAGCTCTGCAACTCGAGTTCACACTATAGCGGATGGAAGTGATATAACATGACAAGAAGCGTGAACAGCTGCCTGCTGTCTATCCTGCCCTTGCATTGTGGCGGCATGGGAGGTAATTTAAGGTTATTATGTAATGGCCTCATTCTCTCTTGTTATTGTACGGCACAGTTGAGTGGCATGCAGCTCTAGAATGGGTGACACTCACGCACAAAGTTACACTGTATTATTAATATATGACACGTCAATTGGCCCAAAATGAAGGATATGAGGTTGAGTTTTAGCTTGCATTTTATTATACCTTGTGATTATCGTTATTATTTTGATGCAAAGAGCGGAAACCTAGCTCTCGGTTCCTCTCTGTTACTTTGAGGCTTGCGTTTGAATATTTTTGTTTATTTTATTATCGTGTGATATATTTCTATACTGACAACGGTACTGGCTCATAAAGGTCCAGAACTTGGGCTACGGATCCTCTTCGAGAACGGGTCTGTAGGTCTTTCTATCGTCTTCAATCTGATTTGAATTTTAGCCGACTGACGCTAACTCGTCGGTAGCTTCAATTCAGAGCGTCGGAGTTGTTCATTTTGCGTCGGGTGCAGGCGTTAAGCGTAATCGGTTTGCCGTAAATGCAGGACTAACATTTGATCAAAAGTGGCGACTCGAACACTGATAATCGTAAATTCAGGACAAATTTAAGCTAATAGGGGTATATTATCTTGATCTCTGCTAGGCGAGCGAACGCGCTTATTTTTTGAAAACAGAGAAATTTTTTAGATTTTTAGGAACAGTCACGAAAAAAGGAATATTGTGAAGAGTTGAAAGAATAACGTCAACTTCTCCAAAGCATTAATTAGGGAGTAAACGTACAAACAATTTTTTTTTTGAACAGGGGTCATTTTCATAGTTATTCAAGCCGCCCATTTCCTGGACACATTCAGACGACTCTTTTTCTTTCCTAAATATAAAATTCCTCTATAAAAAATCAGCAGAGAAGTAAATAAATAATTATGTAAGAGTCCTTCTTACAAGGCCTGGACACTACGAATGTAACCCACTGTAGACGAAGTCCCTAGCAGTGTTCCCTTTTGGAATGGCTGTGGGTGAGTGACGTATTCATGACGCAGAGTCAGGCAGAAGTGTTGCCATTTTGGCACGAAAGATCTGCTTCCGGCAAGGTTCAGAAAGCAATAATGCGTCATTGTTAGACCAAAAGTTTCCGCTTAGGGCATCTGCTCTACATCCCTGTGCCGTGTCAGACACACCGCGCCGTGTCGGACACACCGCGCCGTGTCGGACACACCGCGCCGTGTCGGACACACTGCGATGTGTCGAACACACTGCAACATGTCGGACACACCGCGCCGTGTCGGACACATCGCATCGTGTCAGGCACACCGCACCGTGTCGGACACACCGCGCCGTGTCGGACACACCGCGCCGTGTCGGACACATAGCGCCGTGTCGGACACACCGCGCCATGTCAGACACACCGCGCCGTGTCGGACACATCGCATCGTGTCAGGCACACCGCACCGTGTCGGACACACCGTGCCATGTCGGACACACCGGTGATGCACTGTCACAGTTCATGTGGCACCTCTCGTATGGCCCTGTGCCAGCTGCCGCGCCGCTTGCACCATCACATATCACCACCACCACCATCGGTCATCTTCGCAATGACTTCAAGCATCCCGTAAAAATTAATAACTGAACTCCTGAAAGCCTCAACAGACTCCCAAGCTTTATCTCAACAAGCCCCTACAAACATTTTTGGCCGCCCCAGAAACTGTCCTACGGGTTTTCCATCTTTGGCTGCCGACAATTCCGACAGGGTTGATTACACTGTGCCTGACGACCCACGCCCAAAACATCAAATATGTTGGTCCAACGGCTGAGAGATGAATTAAAAATTTTTGAATTAACTTATGAGTTTGAAATAGCAGTAAGCCGTTCGTGGTGATTAAGCACGGAATACAAATTCGTAGCTAGAGACGAGCGGTTGGCGACAATCCTTGTATAATTTTAGATTACTAAGGGCGGGTGCACACTCACGCAAAAGTTACCCAGTCACACAACTTTTTACTTCGGTGCATAGATAGCATCATAAATTAATATTTGGAGAATATTTCGGAAAATTCACTCCAGATTGCTCACTCCTCAATGTTCTGCTGAGCTGTAATTTTTCCGACGTTTCACTCCAAAGTGGCAGCATTTTTAAAGTTTATTAATATTTATTATTCATACGTCTCTAAGCTGGCTTTGCGTAATATATGGTTAGCTTATACGTACTTCCGCAAGATGCTTATGCCGGTGTCCGTGTACTAGCTATATGCTATTTATTTATGAGCGACATAGATACAACTCATAAAGCTATCAAGTAATAGATCTTCATAAAATCTATAGATATTATTTGGCTTGGAGCGAGAAGAGGATGATTAATTTTCGTGGCCATCTGTTCGTCTATTTGCCCGTTTAGCCGCGTGCCATTCTGTTTATTAGCATTGCGTGGGTTGACGGAGGTCTGCGCTGTAGGAGAGCAGCACGATCTAGTTATTTATTTTGCTGAGTGCAGCAATAGGTGTTTGCAAATAATTCAATATGAAACTTATAGGCGTTTATCGAGTAAATAGTGAGCGGTATCGGATATCATCAGATAAATGTCTATCAATTTCGGCTTGGGTGAACTGAGGTTTTGCTGCAAGTAGCATTATTACTTTCAGCACTTTGAGAATCTTCGGACGAATTCCAGGTGATATTGTCCACGTCACCACTCCTGTGTAGCGCCACGATGCTGCTGTTGGGTCGTGGTAAGTGACTAATGAGAGAGAGCCAGCAGCGAATGATCTTTTATTGGCAATAAATCGAGTTTGAAATGTCATTTTGAGGTTTCCATTTTCGTGTTACACACACTGCACATTAGCTAGGGCAGTGTTGCCCAGCCTTTACGAAGTGATTGCTGTAAAGTGCATTCTTGCAATCATATATCAATTACTCTACTTAACATATACCCGGTAGCTGGTGAAGGAGTTTTTTTTTTCTTTTTTCTATTTTTGCAGTCACATGATGAGCTGCACAGGTCATGTATCGGTCAGACTACTTCTTGTTCTTCCTTTACTTGGAAAATATGAGTGCATGATCCTAAAATAAGAGTCAATGACCTGAAAAAGTATGAGTCCATTACCTGAAAAAACCAGGTTCCCTAACCGAATAAAGTATGAGCCCATAGCCCCCAAAAATATGAGTTCATTACCACCAACTTATGTGTCTAACTTAAGTCTGCCGCCCAGAAGATACTTCATGTTTAACATTTGTTTCTGCGTTTCACGTGAATTATATTCCAATGTCAGTCAATAGCACTGTGGCAGTTTAAGCTTACACTCTATAAGTTACGACCGCCATCAGACCCCTGGCTAGTACTAACCCTACATCATCCTCAATGTACCCTGCACTTGACGCCTTGACGCCTCACCTAGACCCTCACGAGAGGCAGAAGCTCTACAGCTCAAATAGTGCACAGCCTCTGCAGAGAGCTTCTGGTTGTTGAAACTTTATTCATAAAGACGGCTGCTCACTATCGTAAAAGTTACACAGCCACATAGTTATCCATCCGAAATTTTATAATAAAGAATCACGAACATTTAGACGTAAAACTATTAGCTGGCGATAGCTGACGACGGTGTAGTTGTACTAGAACTTCGAATTCTGCTAGGACAAAAAATTTTAAGTTTAAAAGAAAAGTTATTTCTTTTGGCCACACCCCTGTAGCGCCGTGCTTTACTTCAAATTTTGCTGGAACACAAAACGGTCAAATACGGTGGCAGAGAATGAACCTGTTCTGTACGTATACACTGCTTTGTACTTCCATGATGTTTTAGAGCATTTTAACATCGAAAGATGCGAACGCCGCCAAATCCACTTCTGTAAACTATGTATCTTACGCCAAGTTTCATTGGAAGCGTTCCAAACGGTATCACTTTTTTTCTACAATCTCCTGCTGTGCACATTAAGTCGAAAACTATTGATGAATCAGGGGAAAATATACTTCATTATTCATAGGGTGGCTACAAATCACGGTGAAGAAAATAGGGATTCGATGGAACAGCTAATTTTCATCTGACAGTATTTGACAAATTAGAGCTTGGGTTTGTTTTTATATTTCGCGTAACTCTCCCGGGTGGGGACATGAAATTAACCAGAAATTCAGGCATGTAGTAAAACATGTCGAAATCAACAGAATATTCCGGTGAAATCTTACTACGGAGGCACTGGCCTCCGACGATCCCCATTTAACGGTACCGTAATGTCAGTCCGTTCTATTTTCGGCAGCAGAAATAAACTACTTTGAGGGCAGTTGGAGTTGCACTGAAAATTAAAGTTCTTGCTCATCTTTCTTGATTTGATAGGAAGATCAACGGCCTCAATTTCGTCTTGCGAGGATAGGCCCCATCATCTACTTCTACTCGATGCCGGTCTATACGTTTGTCTTTGCATGCAAGGTATTTCGCTTATAAAACCGTCCGAACGTTTGCAGCTTAACTGTGCCTCAAAGTGCTACAAATATGTTAGCGATCAAGTTACGTTACTCGACATAATTACATGCTAGGCAAGATATAGTAACACGGCAAGTTACACAGTATAAAACATTCGGACGAGTGGGTAACTAACACGTTCGAAATGCAAAGGTGTAGACAGACTCTCAGAAATATCAACTGCAGAAGGTCCTGCACATTATCATTACGTTAACTTTATTACTACCAACGTGCATAATAATTAGGCGCATCTTATGACGTCATTTTGAGGGGGAAGGTATGTAACAACTAATGACATGGATTCCAAGTTTGCGATTATTAACAAATTCTGTTTTTCTTTACTTTATGTTAGGCTCCCGGCAGGGTGGGTTACGATCACAGTTCATTTACAAAAGATAGTTGTGTCAAATTTGAGTGTATGCGCTACGCCAGTAAATTTTCAGGTTTGTGACGTCACAATTGCGTCACGCCACTGTTGCAGCGAGGACTCTTTGATATTTCCGCAGTGGCGTGACGTAATTTTGACGTCACAAACCTGGAAATTTAGGAGGGCAGCGTATACACTCAAATTTGACGCTACTATCTTCCGTAAATGAACTGTGATTACGATGCCTAAAAGCTTCAAATAACACATGACCAACCTGTATGGATTGTACCCACGTTGTGTTCTTAATACTTTTCACAGCCAAAATTGACGACTCAAGGGTCCTTCATTTCATCTACATAATATAGAACGTACTTTGATCAGGCTAGGAAAGCCGCATGCTGCGGATAGGTGGGCGAGTGGCAAATTACCACTCATGTCTACCTACTCGATCCCGTTGCTAAATTAAAACAGTCACTGTATAGCGCAATCGGACATACTAAAAGAAACCTTGAAAATCGTGAACACGGTATCACACTTAGGGCTGAAGATCTGGAATTTGTTTCGAGATATATCTATTGGTCCAAAAACATGAAAATTGATGGATAAAGGTATCACATCCTCCATCAATATAAAAGAAAATACAAACAGTGAAAGATTTTTAAATTAAAAAAAAAACGTACGATAACTTCTATACGTTGTTTGAACTCGAAAAGTAAAGTAATTTTGGAAAAAGTGAGCAGTGCCATAATTATTTATGAAAAGAAGACAAAGTGCTACACGAAGAACAGTTAGCTTGTAAAGGTTCTCAACGATGAACAAATTTGTGACATTTTTAATGCTTATGAGCAATCAGGGGAATCAAAGAGAGCCACTAATGACGCTTCAGTAACCTACGGCCAAATTCCCATTGCCAAATTCCCATTGGGAGTGTTAAAGAGGGAATCAGTTGTTCCCTACATATATGATTTCTTTGATGTGTATATTGATTGAGTCGAAGATTACTGAAAAACCAGGCAAATGCATAATTCAATATTCATAACTTTGCTATAATTAATAGGAAAAAGAACAGGCCGGGGCTTGGAGGAACTCTTAATATGTAGTTGTCAGCAGTTAATGACGAAATGAGCATGAGCTGCAGAGTTGATGGGTTTCGCTCACCTCATTGGTGTGGTGATATAGATTATTACCGTATCATTACCTCTGCCAAGGAGGTTATGTTTTTGTTGTGTCTGTCTGTCTATTTGTCTGTCATCCAGATTAGTAAAAAAGTTATGAACGGATCTTTACGAAATTCAAAGGGATTTTTAGGCATGCTAACTGTAACAGATGATTCACTCTAGGTGAAAATCCGTTCGTCTACCTACTTTTTTTAGTGACATACCACAATAAGTTATGGACAGATTTTCATGAAATTTACACGAGCTGTGTGGTATATTACGAAAAGTATAGAGAACCTCGGTCACGTTATAAGTGCGTAGTGAGAAGAGGTAGCTGAGCGACAATTTTTCACTCCTGATTATCCACTTCCATCGACAAATTCAAATTTCCATTTTGACAACTACAATAGTCCTTCTGTAACAAAACTGTGAAAGCCTCATTACGTTCCATGTGGAAAAGCTGAAAAAAAATATGTTTTTGAGATCACCCAATCATGAAAAATTCGCAAGTTTATAAGAAAACTGCCTCAATTCCCGTAAAAAACAAAATACACTACGCAAAAATGAGAAACTTTTGGTATTTTTTCTGAAAGTGGAACATGTATCTTGTATGTTGCGCAAAAAATAGAAGCACGGGCCAATTACTGTATATTGATAATTTATGGTGAAATAGCAGTGCTGAAATTATTTATAAAAGGAACACAAGACAGCATAACATGAAGAATAGTTGGTTTGTGAAGGCTAGTAACGATGAACAGAAGGAGGAAATTGTCAATGCTTATAATGAAGGAGCTTCAGTAAAAGGAAAAACATCTCCGTTAGCAAAGCCGGAATTGCTTTGTGCTACTTCAGTTACTTATGGAATATTAAGGCATCACGGCGAGCATTGGCAGAGAATTAACTCATTTTATAGCTAGTGTTCAGTTCTCCTTCTTTTTCTTTTTGTTATGAAGGAATTCAACATCGAAACATGCGAGCTTAACCCAACCCTACCTAACCCAACCTAACCTAACCCAAACCCATCCCAACCAAGCTTAAAGGTTAGGTTAATATGGGTTAGGTTGATTTAGGTTAGGTTGGGTTTGTTACGATGGGTTAGGTTAGGTTGGGTTCGGCTAGGGTAGGATGGGTTAGGTTGAGTTGGGTTGGGTTAGGTTAGGTGGGATTGGATTGGGTTAGATAAAGTTGGGTTAATAAGGTTCCAATGGAGTCGCTAGCAAGCCTATAATGACTCCGGTTATTTTCTTCCTAAGAAAAACAATAGGAATTTCAAAGCCATATCTCTCAAAAACTATGCATTTTTGACAGATATATGGGTATCACTGCACTTCTCTAATAGACTATACTATCAATTTATAGTAGTGAAAAAGCTGGGCATCATATTGGGGTATGGTTTTTGTAATAAACTTACCGTGTTATTTTCAATGCTCATAAAGAATGAAAATGAATATAACAAATAAATGAATAAATAAATAAAATTCTTTGTATGACATGCCGCAGTCTCCTTGTATTTCTTCAGTAACCGCAAGAATACCCGCTCGTCACAAAAGGTGGCAGAGAATTAACTTGTTTAACAATAAACGATGTTTCACTCTTTTTGCAATTTAAGATCAATATAATATAGAAAAAAACGAATGCAATTAATTCAGCTCCAGTATATTACGACCAAATCCCCTATGGAAGCATTAAAAAGTTCTCATTTTTTCCTATTTCAGTTCCTTGACGCCCATATTGAGACTTAAGTTATTGAGAAAAAGGGGAAAAGCATTATTTACTATTCATAACCTGGCTCTGGAGAGAATAAGGGTTCCATAGAACTACTATTTTTAGTAGTTTGTATATGACGAAGTATATAGCGTATGGGTTTGTTTTAATTTTATAGAGTCCCTCGTCTGTGTGGCGATATGATAAGCAGAAATTCGAACCTGGAGATAATACGTCGAAGTCAGCAGAATATGCGAGTAAATATTCTCTACCGTCCATTGCATACATAGGTTTCTGAAGACCCTCTCACACCAGCTTTTAGTTTCAGTTTGGACTATTTCTGACACCAAAAATAACCTAGATTACTTTGAGGATAGTTGGAGCTGCTCTGGAAACTAATGACTGACTGCTCCCCAAAGTGGAATTGGTGGCACTTATTTTTATTGACTTAATAGGAAGATCAACGGCCATAATATCGTCTTCCGAGGATAGGCTCCGTCATCTGCTTTTATGCAAACCCGGTATTAACTCATTAGTCTTTCGAAAGTGTTCACTAACGAACCGTCCGATTGTTTTGTAGAGTCGTTGTACACCACAGTTCACTTACTATAAAAGTTACGTTTGCTCTAAGCGAACACTTCGAAGGCAATTTCAACCAATCAGCGAACCCCAGAATGATGTCAATTTCAGCCACTGAGCGACCACAGTGTTAAGATTCTGATGTAAACATACGAGGCCGTGAGTGACGGCTCGTTGTACTACAGTATACTGGAAAGACTTTTCGGCCAATTGTTCATCATTTATTACCACAAATTGGAACTATCAATACACTTGAATTACACTAGTAAAGAAAAAGAATAGAGCTCAGATTTGATGTGTTGTTTGGATCTTGATTTCCAGCGCCATGAAAAGAACTGAGGAAATCATCCAAAAATGTTCACCCAAGTTGAAGCGAATGCTTTGCGCGAAATACAATGATTCGCATGGATATAAACAAGATAAAATTTGACGATTTTCGTTAACTAAGAATACTTTGCTTAACAACAAGTTATAATGTAGTATGTTATACATATCATACATGAAAAGCACAATAAACAATATTACAAACGTTTATATAATAAACAACCGAGACACACACTTCACCTCTCGCGCATACGACGCCATTTTGGAAATTACCCAAGATGCCTCGGTTTTGGTATTCCCCAGTATGCCCCGCTGCAGAAGGAGTGACGCTATTGGCTGATACACTTTTGTGTGACGTCACAGTTCTGCAGGTGAAAGCTCTATTGTCTGACATAACTACTATAGTAAGTGAACCGTGTTGTACACACAGCTGTCTGTATGCCAAAAAAAGTTATAAAATGCTTACCGGCTTATCAGATTCCTCAGCAAGTGTCAATAGGCAAGGTAAGGATATCTCTTAAGGTCTGGAGCAAAAACAAAGGTGCCATAATTGCAGGGCGACTGTTGCTTAAGCCGTGAAAACTGTAGATGCTGCATCATAATATTAAGGGTTAAAACATTGGAAATTGTATTGAGAATCACCCATTTATAAAAAACATGGAAGGTTTTAAATAAGGGCGTCACCACTTTTATGGAGCAAACACACAGACAATCGAATTAGCCCCCCATCTGCGGCTAATGAAAAAATTGGAAGCTCATGGCATCCGGGGAGACTATTTACGATGGATCAGGGCATGGCTTACGGGTCGGCAGCAGCGA
>LQNS02277100.1:7868114-7883513 GCA_001587735.2 Parhyale hawaiensis
CTAACATAATGGCAATAGCTCATAGAGGATCGGGGTGTAAGTCCCGGTGTCTTTTTGGGAATGGGCCTTTTGGTTCGTCTACTGCCGCCTATCTAATCTAATCTAATCTAATTACACTACAGTGTCTATGCTACCGACGTAGTAAATACATTGGGGTCGTATCGGAGTAATGCTTTCCATCAAGTCCATTCCTTCGTTATCATTGAATGCCCAGGAAACTAATATACATTGCAGTTGAGCTTGTCCCTCGCCTAGTTAGTATGACCGTGACGCATCAGTATTAGATAGGGCATCCTTGAGGTATCCTTGATACTACAACCTGGGAAGGGATGCATATGAGAAGGAGCCATGCTCAAATTAATGCTGCTGCTGTTCGCAGGTCTCAGTTAGAAGATTCACGGCCTGACGTGGCATATTTTTCAACTTTGTGTGGATGATACGGGTTCGTGCTTCGGGATAGCATCATAATAACGAGGAACAATGCGTTTATTAAGTGGCATTTTCGAAGGCTCCTTTAGTATCAAATAGGGGAAATTAGGATGAAACAGGTCTGAGATATCACTGAAGAGCATTGCTTTTATTCCGTGGGATATCCATTGGTTCCAGCAAGTCACCATTTATGACTTTCTGTCAGTTTCTGATTTTTCTGTTACATCGAGACGATCAATGGAAATGGAGCAATGAACTATTGGGTGTTTGAAGTCCCGCTAAATACTCTGGCATTCATCGTCGTTTCATATCAAATTCGTAGATTATTTTATGTTACTCGGAAAATTGGATTTGAGTTTCCACTGTATTGACTAGGGATTCGATTAAATTTCAAAATGTGTGAAAAAAAAAAAAGCGTTTTAAGTTGAGACGTCCGTTTTAGTTTCTCATACTTAAATCAATACAACTGTATACTAATAGTGTCATTTATAGAAGAAACAAAGAGTTACTCTAAGTGTTATTGGGTCAAGTTTCAGATTACCTTCCAACCGCTGTATTAGAGGATGTTTATTGCAAGAATACAGCTGTCATTGCTGCTGCATTAGATGCCCCTGAAATCGTTCTTTTTGTTTGGGATTACGAATTTTAGGGATAACTTCAATAAAAGCGCGGTCACGGACTGGACTCTCGAGACTCGATTGGCCGCCGAAATTAAGCCTTCGAGCTGTAACTTGTCCGAAGTTTCAGACAGAAGCCTTGGCACCGCCTCTTTGAACAGTATTGCAAGTGTTAGAAGCAAAGCGATTACGTAGAGTCTGCGCTAAACTCCATTTTACAAGGCAAGATTGAATTTCTGATAGTCTCAATGGGTAACATTGAACGTTGAACCGTCATTGCCGGAAATACAATCCGACAGGTCGAAGCCAAACCCCCGGAACCTGAAGTTCCGAACAAATGAAGGATCGAAAGCTGAATTTTGACGCCCAATCGAACGTGCTCTAAGCCTCGGCGGGGTGCTGTCACGGCTGTGCCCTAACTTGTTGGACACAGCATCTGTCATGACAAATAGGTGGGATTTGATTTAATTTTGTACACACGCTGTTCTCAAGATCGAGATTCGTCATTTCTGCTTCCGGATGTATTGCTGTGACCTTTTCAATTGCTTACAACTGCAACGATTTTTCAGTTACCATTTCTTCAAGTTAAACGAAAAATCTTGAAGCGTAGAATATGATCGTGTATTCAAATCCAATGTCACTGTTCGATAAAAGGGTAAAAATGGCGGAAAAGTGAAAAACAGTGCCACTCGGTTTTGGCATAAGTCTCCGTTTTGGGGGGGTAAGGAGTGGTTTTTCAAGGTTGGTCATGGAGCCTTTTTTTGCAGAGCTTGAAAAGATGGGCCGCATGTATGCTTTTGGACATGTAACGCTCTTTGCTTCCTGGTATTGACTGTTAACATTTTCACGCCTTTTTAGGTAAACTGAAGCTGTGTTTACGAAAGCTCAGCAACACCTTGGTACGATTAGCTGAGGAAACTCGTTCTTTCAACTAGCGTGTGTACGGGTTTCAACAGGTGAAGGGTATAGCATAGGAGGTGAGCTTCATCAGTTTATAATTCGAATGTTCTCTAAACTCTCATAAATAAATACAGCTTTGAGTTTACCAAAAGAGAGGTAAAAATGTCTGTTGTCGACATGACTCTCCAATTGTTGCTAGTTAAGTTTCAGACAACTCTTGAAACTTGGAGGGACTATTAACTCCAAATTATTGAACTTCTGTACTGTTTAATTTGGTAAAGCAGCTCATGTGAACACAGAGATGAGGAGCTATATATATTGATTTTAAAATTAATTAGAGCGTATCACCCTTTTAATTATGTAGCTTCCTTGAAATGAAGCCCGCGGCTTCTTTATGTTCACAAAAAAGTAATGTTGCGCTATCTTTTGTCTTTTTGTGGGCCTTTAAATAATAATAATGAATATTTGCAAAATCCAGGTAAACGGTGATAACACATCCTGTTGGAAAAACTGAGAACAATGATTTTTTTTTTTAATATTTCAACATTTTTGTCTCACATACTATAAACTAATTTCAGGAAACTGCCTACAATATCAAGTTACACTAGAGCACTATGAGAGTGCATACCTCCGTCAAGCAAGGCAGCGGTAACAAAACTTTCAAATTGACTCTGAAACCATAATTTTCTTTGCATAAACTCTAAAATCTAATATTTGTGCTTTTTGATGGTAATAACATCTTGTGCAATTTTATTGAAGATCCGTTCATAACTTTTTGAGTTATACTGCTAACAAACGTTAAGACAAACATGAGTCAAACATACAAACGAACCAACCAACGAACCAACCAATCATTTACGTCTTTTAACGTTACCAATAACCACGATAAATTTCGTAAAGATCCATTCAATATTTTTTGAGTTATTGTGCTAACAAGCATAAAATTAAAAACAGTGACAAACGGACGAACGAACAAGCAGATCATTACCAAAATTCGGTCATCTACATACTCTTTGTTATATATGTTCCTAACAACTCCTGTTAATTTCATTAAAATCCATGCAAAGAAACAAACAAACCAACAAACAAACAAACGGATGAACATAGCTTCACCAAAAGTTGATCACCTGTTCCTCCCAACATAACCTAACAATCCCTGTAAATTTCGTCCAAATCGGTTCATAACTTCTTGAGTTATCTTGGTGACAGACAGACAAACATGCAGACAGACAAACACGACGAAAACATAACCTCATTGGCGGAGGTAAATATGTAATGCATAGGAGTTATACTGAAGGCGAACGTGCTGGAGAAGAAACAACATTTCATTTGCAGGATGGTAAATATTATAGACGATGAATATAATATTATTGGTTTATATTTCAGGAGAGCCGGAGGTGGGCAGGAGACAGGAGCAGCAGCAGCAGAAGCATCCCAAGCAAGTTCTTCAAAATCAATAAAAGACAAACTAAGAAGCAAAGCTAAAAAATTGGACATCAAACACAAAAAGAAAACAAATGACAATAAACTACAGCTTAGAGATGATGCACAGCCGGTTGGTGAAATTCAAGAAAAAGAACACGACATTATTGTAAACGGAGATGCGCATGATGATGAAGAAGATGAAGATGACTTGGTTACGTGTATTGATGATATAACTCCAACAAAAGTTGAAAAAGTAGGTACCCTTCATAATCCGGAAGATGGAATCGAGTTTATCGATGAGGAACGGGAATCTCAGCCTCAATCACCTGGGCATGCACCAAAATATTCAACTAATCGCAATTCGATGCAGAGTACATCTGCCGCGGATCAGCGAGACAGCATCATGTTCCAGGAAAGATACGCTGAGCAATGGCTGGATGCTGCAAGAGTTGGTGCAGTTTCAAAACCCAAAGAGGAAACGAACATTTCATTATCGGGCACTGGCACTGAAAGTCCATTGACTCAAACTGGTAATGCAGCTCCGCTATCTGGGAATGCGACTCTGGGGCCTCAAGCTGGAATAATCCCATCCAAAACACCAAGTTCTGTGAGCCTTGACGACCGACCGCCATCCAGAAACGTCATTCAGGTCAATGGGAAGGTTCACGATGAAGATCCATACGAAGGACACACGTTCTACGACGCTCCAGAGTCCCCCGAAACTTTCAAGCAACTCATAAAAGATCTCGATGACATCATGCCAAAAGTAGAATCTTCTATTGGGCCATTGGAAACCAAGGTTGACACATCTACGACAGGTCAGTCCCCAGGGTTTAGAAAGTCATTCCATGCAGTGTGCAAATCTCCCGAGAAATCGAAACCATCACCAGAAGCTCTGTCAGCCTCTGCGAAAGCCAGGGAGTGGGTGAAAAGCTACAACGAGGCAGCTAACGAGGAAGCCGAAAAAATTGTTTCAGAGCATGTTAAGGAATTGAAACGAATGACGCGCAGTCACTCAGATGCAAAACTGAACGAGTCCGAAGGCGCTTGGGCTCATAAGGACGAAATTGTTTTGCACTGTAAGGATCCAGCGCCAGCAAGCGATGCCTTACGCGCTGCTAGCCGAAAAGCTATGACGTTGGGAGCAAAGAGAACACCAGATGCTAATTTTGAGGAAACAATAGAAGTTGCAAGAAAAGAAAGTCTTAAGAAAGTTTTTGGTGTGAAATCGAAAATGGGAGTGGGCCCCATCGTTGACACATGCGGTGATGCTCATAGACACACGGATTTGCATTTGGCCTTCTCACCGACGGTTCTTGCTTCCTCAGTCAGCGGTAAGAAACTGGAACCTGTCAACTCTTTAGAAGACGATGGGTTGCCGATGGTAAATCCAAACGCTGAGGTCAAGAGTCCCAATAAAATGGACGAGCTAAACAAGGAAAGTATCGTTCAAGAGCCTTCAGCTACTGAGGTAACTATCCAAAAGCCAAGCGACCAGCAAGGTCCAGCTTCTTCATCGACAACTATCCCAGTCATATCAGTTGTAGCATCTGCTGAAGAACCACAAGTGGAAACTGAAAATACCCATCAAGTTGATGATATCTTAGAGGAGTGCAAAGACTACATTGAACATACGAAACAAGGTCTTGGGGTTTCCTCTAAGAACAAAATAAATCGTTTGATCCGCGAAACAAGTGACAGCGTAGAAGATGAGGGATGTATTATCCTAGATGTAGAGGAAACTGCATCACAGTGTAACTCAGCCCTAGTAAATGAAGAGACCGAACTTCGCCAGTCATGCGATTCACCATCTCAACCTGAGAGTGATAAAAAAGAAAAGCGAAAGTCAGCTGGGATGAAAATTTCCAAATCCATTAAGTCGTTTGCTGGGTCGCTCTTCACAGATTCCAAACGGGAAACCACTCCTGATGATAGCCAAACTGAAAAGAAGAAGGCAAAAGTGAGCATGAAATCAAGAATAGCAAACAAGATTAGTGGTATGAAGGGTAGCAAGGAAAATCTAGCAGTCAGCGGAAAGAAGCCGTTGTTGCAAGCTCCAAAAATTATTATCACCGAAAGCAGCTTTGAACATCCACCAGAGCACGACGATGACCCAGTGGCAGCGGAAGATCAAGAGGCAATAGTCTCGGAAGAGATGGAGTCAACTGAAAAGTCTGAGGCAGAAATTAAGGAACCAATCTCAGAAAAAATGCTTCCCGACTTTGAAAAACTTGCGGAAATTGGTACAGACAAGAAAGAAGATGACCGCACAACGTACGTCTTTGAATCAGCACCTGGAGATATAGAGGAAATCGAATCAAAGTTTAGTGAGACTGATCGAGGAGACGATGATGCTTCAATGTACTTCAGCATTCGCACTTCAGGAATTCGTTCATCGAAATATGACTCATTTACGGCGGACGAAGCTGACATTGATTTACTGAGGAAAGTTGGAATTATTAAAACAGACGAAGAAGAAGAAGCCTTACGGAGAATGGCTCTTGGTGAATCAAGCACTAAAAAGTCAAGTCCTGTGCCAAAGAAGGAGGAAGATCAAGAACAGCTTTCAGAGACCAATGAAGACACTGCGCTTAGTACTTTGCAAGGATCAACTGAGACTCTCACGGACAGCCAAATGCCAGACCTTATTACAGAATCTGAATTCTCTCAGGCTAAAACCATTAAATTAGAACAAACGGTGATTCCTGAAGCTAAAAGTAAAGCTTCTGCACCTGCTGAAGCTGTTTCTGAAACTATAGAGGCAAGTGAGAAGCAAGAGAAACTTGTCAAAGTTAGCACTCCAAAACCATGTCCACGTTCCAAAAAAGGCAAGGTTGTTGCTCAAACCACATCAGAAGTTGATGTTCCTCCAAGTTCTGTTGTAGCCAACAACGAAGAGTCAGCATCCAAGGAAGAAGAACAAAGGCTACAAGCGAATATGAAATCCAGAGACGACTCCCAGCAATCGAATACGTCACTCGATCCAAGTACTGGCGAGCACATTTACTGCGAAATTGGAGATGAAATCAACCCTGCTCCTAAGCCCAAACCTAGAGGAAAGAAAGGCAAAAAATCTATTCCAACTGAGATTGGTGAGGCTCCTGCTCTCCAAAATGGCGAAAGCTATCCTTACAGCAAGGTGGATACATCTAAGAAGACTCCCAGCGTTGAACCTACCTTAGGTGCTTCTACACAATCCAACTCTTCGGATCATTCCAGTCAGAAGTCAATTCCTGAATGGATTCAAACCAGAGGACCGATTCCCAACCCGAGGAAACTAAAGCAAGCTTCTTTGCAGAGTCTGCCAACCACGGTGGATAGCGTTGGACAGCCAAATGCTCACAGAGGCATGGTGATCTTGAAGGCTTCAGAGCCTTTGGCATGGGAAGGAGAAGAGTTTTACGAAGGAAAGGCAGCCTCGATAGCCTACGGGGTGTCTTCTCATCATGGCTCGCCAGTTATTGCGCCTAAAGATTTATCGAATGTACCAAAAGCGAATAGCAAACACACAGCAACAATGCAGGAAGTACAAGAACGGCTGTCGGGTGTGGAGTGCTTGAGGACTTCGAAGCAAAGCACAACGCCAGTGAAAGAAGATGCGACGCAGCTTGCTGGTAATGACCCCGGTGGCAGCAATCCTTTCGAGGAACAATACGGCAGAGGAAATAATCCATTCGAAGCCGATTATAGTCAAGCGCCCGGCCAAAAGCCGGCGAGAAGACGGCGGAAAACCAACACCAGCGCAGCTGTGGGCGCTTTGGTGACGGGCGTCAGCAATGCAAAGGAGAAGGTGAGTCAGTTGCTGGAACGCGAGCTGTTCAAGAGCTAGGTGTGTTGATTCGGCAGTTGTGTGCGTGCGCTGCGCCGTGGTGGAACTTACCTTCCTCAGATAAAAGGGGGTGGGTGTCGCAGGTCGTTTGACTCTTCCGTCAAATTGGCGCCATAGTTCTTGATGACCCGTGGTCGACTGCAGCCTCACTTACTCCTCTGGGGCCAGTGGGCCTATATCCGCAGCACAAACCAGTGCATGTGGGTTTCCCAGTTGAGGGTGGGGTTAAAGCTGACTTTACCTATGCAAGAGGTAGGCACTTGCGGAGAGTCACTTCCGGTAGTGAATGTAATAAAAAAAGAAGGGACGGAGCTGAAAATCCAGGTGTACCATAAATTTTAACTCTTGGAATAGCACTCAAGCGCCATTTCAAAATTTTTTAAAGCTAGGGCACGTTTGATTGCTGTCAAAATTAATCCTTCGAAGCTTGACTTGTAAGAAGTCTCTGACAGAAGCTTTGTCTTTGCCAATCTGAATAGTGTTGCAAGTGTTATAATCGAACGATTAGGTTGAGCCAAGTTTGTGCTTTTTGGCAGTCTCGTGGGTAACCGATTACGGCAAAAGCCAGCACACATGCGTAACGTTTTGATCAAGTCAAGTCTAGAATGGTTAAGTTTGGCACCCAATCAACATGCCCACAGTTGGACCTTATACGGTTTAGTAAAGCTCAGTAGCCATAACTTTTCCGGAACATCCGCCGTGAGTGTTGGTTTCGCCACTTTGGTTTTAGGCATTAAACCTAAATCGAGTCTTCTTTCGACGAGCCGAAAGTCAAACCTGATGCAGCAAATAGAATTTTCAACCTTTTCAAGCGTAATTGGGCTTTGACTAACACTTTCAATATAGTCCATCAAGAGACAAATCAAACATTTCCGTGAGAATTTGGACCAAGTTAAATCTGGTGAGCTTAGATAAACTCGCTTTCGCCGTGCTAGTCGTTAGTTTCATTTGTGGACTTAACATAGCTGAGCACAATCATCAGCCACTGACACGAACAGCCCGCAGCAATGCATAATGTCCAGCGACATCCTAACATGTACTGACCCCTTAGCATATCCGCAAAAAGCGTTGAGAGCGGACACACATACACACACACTCACCTACACACATCGTACTGTCGTCAAGATAGCACTGCTTTCGCTATGTTGCAGCGACTGCAGTCATAACCACTTTCTTTAGATCGATTTGATGCTGAATTACAGCTAATAGCTACGGTCTCTCGATGTGCCAGTTTCCTCGCATAAGCCTCTGGCCGAGTGCAATTCAATTTTAATTTATTTAGCCAGCCATGTAGTCGATGCGTTATGGCGTATTATTGACTTACGTAATTTCCATGTTCCAGTTTGCGAAGACACTCCTCCAGTACGGAGAGCTGTTGCTGGACGTCTCCGGTTCCAGACGGGAGGTCTACCGCCAGAAAGTAAGTAGAGTCGTGTTTTCTATCGCTTCCGCTGACTAGGTGGAAGTGCAGATAAATAATGTGTGGATAAAACTTAAAAATATGCTGCAGAGAGTGTAGCTCCTTTATGCTTTCTGCGTAGCGTCTTGAGTGAAAATTTTCAGGCGTTTAATATAAAGCATGCTAATGGAAAAAAAATATTTTGACATTATAGTCGGAAATTTAATGAAAACTTTTGCGTGATTCTGTGAATGATGTGCAAATTTCTGAAGAAAATTATCCTCAGTTTTGGGGAGTCCGTCAAAGAAAATAATACGAAGTTTGAAAGAGGCAAATGATTTCAGTAAAGCTTAAGAAAAAAGAACAGAAAGTCCAGTGGCATTCTAGGTTTTCCTTAAAGCATTTTCAGATGACAGCATAATTTAATTGGGTAATTAGATGATAAAATATCAGAGTAATAAAGTTCACTTCTGCATCAGTTCAACTTCTGTCTACCAAATTTACATTACAGAAAGGATTTCTATGCCGTAAAAACGTCCATGAACTTGCTATCAAGGCAATTGAACCAAATCAACGTAAGAGAGTTCACTGTTCCGAGTAGTAGCTAAAATTAACACTGCTGAGTTCCGTAGATTTATGCATGATTATACCGGGACGACACTATGGATTTGCAAGCGCAACTTCTGAGCCGACGTTTTGTCCCCACGGTGGCTCATCATAGATTTAAGGATGCGCGGAAAAGAAGGGTCGACCATGTAAGAATAATTAAGTGAATGGAGGGGCACTGGCATAAGATGTAAAGGATTGCGGATATATATCACTAAGATATATATATATACTAGATCTACATGAGAGCTCAACTCACATAAAATATTCATCAAATATTTTTCCTTTTGATGAAATTAAACTTGGCATTGTCTCCATTTACAGACAACCCGGGACCGGGCTGGACTCACCGATACTTGGCCCGGGTCCCGGTAGGTCTACTTTTTTTCACTAAAGAGCGATTTACACCTCCGATGTTTGAAGGCATTCTACCAGCAAATCGTCCGAATGCTTTGCAAGGCCGGCTGAATGAAACTGTTTGTCTGTTGCGAAAGTTATAACAATGTTAGCGGTCAATCGGCAAGTAGTACTATGTTATCATACATGACGGAAGCCTCTTCACATTTGGAGTAAAACTAAGCTAAACTGAAGGCGGGTGTACACTAATCAAAAGTTGCATCGCCACAAGTTACTCATTCCAATACGTTACCGCGAACAAGGCTTCGGCTTGTACCGCAAAAAAAAATATATATATATCTAAAATACGAGTCGTTTCTTGTACTATATAGTATATGCACCCAATGGCAAGCGGCAATGGTGAAACATTTAAGTACACCTCCTACTTCTGAGTTAAATTTAAGTTTCAATCATGCCTTGTTTCAGCGGGACGTTCTTACGTCATAAGCTATAATCACGATAAGATAGATGGCAGTAGATGGTACAACAAGCCCATTCCCAGCTTAAGCGAAGCCGGAGCTGACGTTCCGGCCCTCTGTGAGATGTTGCCGTTATGCCAGATAATGTAGATATCTGAAAATGAAGAGTAAAAGAGGAAGCGAAAAGATATTTTCTAAAACTAATTCAGGCCTTGGTGGTAACTGTGTAAGCGCGGTTAGCTGCAGCTGACTAGCAGGGACTCAGAGGTGTTCGTGTAGTTAGGGTATGGTAGAGAATACTTTAAGATGGTTTATAATGCTTTGGGCGTTCAGAGTTTGTGACTTCTGAAGGAGGAACTTGTAGCTGTGGTGGATGTTGCGCCCAATATTTACCAAGAGGGTTTTAAACTCGGTGATCATCTCTACTCCGAATACTACGGAAGGAAGTAAATTCCAAATGTTCTCAATGAAGTTTGGGAAAAAAACTGCTGGCTCAGGGTAGTTCTTTGATCTTTACGTATGAGTTTTCGGCCGTTATTTTCAAGGCGATCATTGACTTCTCTGTATAAAGTCCCTTTGTAGGCCCGTCGTTGACACCTCTCAATTACTTGAATGTTTCTCTTAGTAGCTTCTTAAGTCGTCTTTGCTAGAAAGAGATGAGTCCAGTTTCCTGTAAGTGACCTTCGTAGTTCATATTTCCCAGTTGATTTATAATTTTTATTAATATCACCGCACTTACGTGGCGACAAGAATTAAACAGCAATTCTAAATGCCGGAGCACTAGCACTTTGTACAAAGGCATGATTGAATTTGTATTGAAAATTCCTGGTCGTGAATCCCGGTACTGTTGTTGGATGATGGCTGCTAGTTGTGTCCCGTTCATTTGCAGTCGGAGTCAGGCAAGACTACCTGGACAACACTTTCCTAAGTGTCTTCGGCTAAGGCGTTCTTTGGTCCAACGAGCGTTACCAAACATTTGTCAACTCTGAAATTCATCTGTCATGAGGGAACAACTTACATAGGTGGTAGGTTTAAGTTCTAGAGCCTAAAAACATTACATCTTATTGCAGGTTTTTTTTTTTTGCTGTTGAAACCGTTTCTTGGAAAATTCACGGAGATGAAGAGGCGGACAACACTGAGGCAACACCCACCTCTTCCCCTTTTACCAAGAAAGACAACGTTATTCTTCAAAAAAGCAAAGAACATTCATTTCTGGGACTGAGCTGAAAAAAGATCTGCAATTGAAAAAACTCAAAATAACCAAAATAGCTACTAATCGTATAGTTTGCCTAAGCCCTAAAGGGATTAGTACCACTTATCGTTAAGACTCCAACCTAAGGGCCTCAAGACGGGAAATTAGACACTTGAAAACAGGGTTACAAGAGTGGCAAGCCTTGTCCTATTGTACTAACAACTACAGTAAACTTATAAAATTTTGAATTTTATTTATAAATTTTTATTGATCGCGTTTTCATTTTTGTTGATTTATTTTTCAGTTATGAATATCGGCGATTATTAATTTTTCATTTCTTACTATCATTTTCTTCTATAAAACTCTCATGTTAGTTTATTTGTTTGTCAATTATTGATTTGTCTACAATATTCAGTAAGAAATGAGTTAAATAACCGGGATTAATTCATCTATTGCCCTGTATGATCTTTCATGTAACATCGAAAAATGATGATGCATATATACATACTACTTATATACATTATTATTACCATTATAGTGATACATGCTGCGAATAATACTCCTTAGCTCTGTCAATCAATTGCCGCTGACTGAGCTTATTAGGTCTTTCACAGCCCATTCCTATCAAGATAAATTAACTCGATTAGCTTGAGCTTGTTCGGAACGTTAGTCCCGAAAATTTCTTTTGCGTTTGGGAGGGGGTTTTAGGCATGGGTCACTAACCGACCCCCTAAACCCCTGAATCCCCAGACAAGCGAAGGCCCAGTCAAATAAAATTATCTTCATTAAAGTGCGTGAAGCTTAGAAATCTTCACCTTGGGCTTACCGATTACATTAGCAGGAAAAAATATTAACACTGTGGCAGTAGTTCGTTGTCGGTGGTAAGGTACACAGTTAGTGAAATTGAGCGCTCGAGCGGAAACTCTTTCTGCTCTGATCTGCTGGCAAGTGTGTGACTCGGGGTCTGACGTCACGATACGTCCATATCGTCACCGTACGTCCGTGACTTCACAATGGGTCTGTGATGTCACGATTAGTTCGTGACCTCACGATACGCTCGTTGCATCACGATACGTCCGTAACGTCAAGATACGTCTGTAACATCACGATACGTCCGTAAGGTCACGATACGTCCGTAACGTCACAATACGTCCGTAGTGTTACGATACGTCTGTAACGTCACGATACGTCATCCGTAACCCTACGTTATGACCGTGACGTCACGATACGTCTGTAACGTCACGATGCGTCCGTAACGTCACGATACGTCCGTAACGTCACGATACGTCCGTAGCGTCACGATACGCCATCCGTAATCCTACGTTACGTCCGTAACGTAGCGATACGTCCGTAATGTCACGATGCGTCCCTAACGCCACGATACGTCCGTAACGTCACGATACGTCCGTAACGTCATGATGCGTCCGTAATATATACGATACGTCATCCGTAACCCTACGTTATGACCGTGACGTCACGAAGCATCCTCGACGTCGTCTGGCTACCGTATCAATATGTCCGATGCTCCCCCTCAATTTACGCACTTGCAGTATCTCTTTGCTCAAAGGATCTATTGTTCGGATGGATAGATTTAGAAATTATGAAATACATTGCATTGCATCCTTCCTAAAACGTAGTTTATTGTAGGTACTTATGGTGAAGACATGTGTAATATTTGTAAATATGCTTGCTCGTGTGAAAATTTGTACGGCTAGTATTTTGTGAAGTTCGTTTGCTATTCGAAGTGTTTATAATTCGAGTTGTGAGTAGGAGCGAACAAAGAGTGCCTATCGAAGTGTCGCTACGTAAGTGCTAGAATAGACATATTGATCATTGTGTGAGCTGTCATCGTATTTATATTTCCGAAGAAGACAGTCTGGCTGAAACTGTATAGCCAAAATTACCTAACTAGTTCCTAATTTCCTGGAATTGCTCGAAACTTTTCGTTTGTGACACCAGCGGGATGCTTGGGCCCATGACAGAAAGCAATTTTGGTGCATCTAAAAAAAAAAAAAAACAGCTAGCAGTCGACAGTAGCAGCTGAAGTATTCGTTTCAAATGTCTTAAAATTCTAATAATTTCAAAATCAACGTAGCAGCTTAAATATGTACTAGCTGCCATGCCCCAAAATTGTAACTATCGAACAATCGACTGTAGCAGCTTTAGTGCTCTAGCTTCTAATGCGCTAGAGTTGCAAAAATCTAGAAATCGATGATAGCATCATAAATATTTACTTACAGAAGGTAAAAATTAATTTTAAAGGCAATTTTAATGCAATGAATACGTGAGACAAGGTAGATAGATGAACTTTATACCATATATCAACAAAAGCTTGCCGTTACTTCATCTCGTTAACATCATTGCAACCAACCGTAGCGGAATTGCCACATGTCGCCAGCCAGCGGAAAGCGTCTAATGACCTTACCTGCAACTTGCGTTAATATCAGCTTATTTGCGCATACTTCTGTTGAAGCAAACACATAGTTATATATCTTTCTAATCAATGCATTGATGATAGTGTGATAAACATGACCAGAAGTATGTGATGCAAGTTATATATGAAAGAGCAGCGGGGTATCACATGACCTTGGTCGACCGAACTACCGTATAGTGAGTGTGGTGGCATCGGCCATCCTTCCAGCAAGTTTGACCGCCAGCAAGATCTTGGAACTTATTCTGTAGTTCCCGACTCTGGATACGTCAGTGTGCTCCATTGTGCTTAGGGAGACGGCATCTTCATCACGGTGCGAAAGAATATCTGTGGATTTCCGCGATATCAAACAGTGATTCTACAGAAATCAAGTTTCTGAACAGTTTTTCGTGCCTTCTTTTGACGTGAAGTGCTGAAAAAGTTCTTGCTTTTCTGTAATTTTGGCAAGTTATGAACTTGTAGAGCGTGAGTCAAATCACGGGAAAGACCGGGGTCGAGTTAAGGATGTGCAAGCAGAAAATTTTTGTTGATTGATTTGTGTTACACTGAATTTTTCTGCGGAAGACTTCGTATATTAGCTAGTTACTTGTAGTATCCATGCAAGCCAGACGTTCTTGTTCACAAAGAATTAGCTCTACAAGTAGCGAACTAAGTACACTCTGTTAGTCAATAATATAATGGTGACATAAAAAGTGGGTTAGACTTACAGCATTTCTAATCATACATAAATTAAATTTTTAGGATGAGCTCAAGTTTCGTCAATATATTCCATTGACCTCAATATTATAATTACTAGTGATGAACTAAATTTCAATCTAGCAAATTTAGGATGTAATTATGCGTGGGGAAAAGTTGCAATTCGTATTTTTTAGCGTCGCATATTGTTGTTGAGAAGAAACCATGGAGACCGAAACCGGTCAGCCTTTGAAAAGAGGCGGCGCTGTTAGACGAGCTCGCGCAAGCAGAGAAGAGCAGGAGTCTTTACTCGCCCCTGAACCGACGACGAACTGGCTTTTAGGTGACCAAACTTCCGTGAACGCAGATGACACCGATAGCAATGGCGCCAAACACGATATTGAACAGAGCACTCAAAGCCTTACGAGAAGCCGACATATTGGTCACCAGACCTCCGAGTATAAAAATTTAGCGATTGTTAGCGAGCAAAGTGCTGAAGAAAACGGCGAGAACCTTGCCATAAAACCAGCTTTTGATCAACAGGTTGCCATAAATGATATTAACGTGGCTGATATGGAGCAAGAAATTGAAGAAAGCACTCAGAACTTTACTGCAAACAAGCAAACGTCCGTGACGGAAAATGACGGGAGTTCTACGATGCCAAAACTTTATCCATGCTTGGATGAAATTCAAGCTGCAACAGAAGCTCTGTCGGCAACAAAAGAACCCGAGGAAAGCGCTTACAGTGGCAACGTTCTTGAGAATAATGATGATAACAACCATTCTGAACTGCCGGAGGATAACTACACCGTTGCACCGAACAACTGCGGTCCTGAAAACGCAAAAACGCCTGCAGCTCAAGGACAGGGTGAGGTGACACCCACCAGTCGTGAACGTGATGTCAGTGGTGCGGCGGTCGGCTCCGAGGAAACTAGCCTGACGAAGGAGGAATCTACTCCCATTGAAGTTAACAAGGCTGAATGGAGTTACATTAGAAGGAGGGCCGTGAGAGGAGGTGGTGGTGGTGACTCCACAGCTGCAGGTGGAGGACCCAAGAGTGTTGGTTGTGCTCGGTTAGACG